>JAOQMR010000008.1:538630-549350 GCA_027563865.1 Erythroxylum pelleterianum
GAAGTACCATTATGTTAGAGAATTGATTGAAGAAAGGGAAATTAAAATGGCATTTTGCAGATCCAACTTTCAGCTTGTTGATTTATTCACTAAAGCATTACCAAAATGGAGATTTGAGCCCTTAAGGAAGATGGTAGGAGTGCAGGCTGCACAAAACAAAGGAGGAGATGTTGACTTGTGTTGCTTCATGTAGCCTGCTATGTTGAAGATTGTGGAGGAGATAGCAAGCTCAGTGAGAGTGAAGAAGAAGATCAAAATGAAGAGCAAGTTTTTAGTATTGAAGAGGAAGCTAGAGATGAAGATCTTGGTAGCAATTCAAAAATGGTTGGATACAAATAACAGAATCCGATTGATTCAGAGTGGGGATGAGGATCAGAGCAAGATGAATGAGAAGAATGGAGCTTCAAGCAATGGAAAAGTGAAGAATGAAGAATCAGCAAAAGCATAGCAAAAAAATCAGAAGTAGAGGAATTAAAGTCTGAAGAAAATTTCTGAAGTTAAAAAACCTGAAGTGATTGAAGTTTACAAGTCAACATGCTGAAGAATTTAAAAGTCAAAGTGACATAGGCATTTTGGAGAAAATGAAAGTTGAACATTAGCCTTTGATTCCATCGTTTTCAGGCTTTTTGTTTGTTTCCAATTTCTGCAGCTTTTGGCAGTAGCAAATATCCTTGTCAGTTTTTTTTGGTGTATCAACCAACATTTTCTCTTTTGTTTTAGCTAAACCAATGAGTTCATGCAACTTGTCAAGATCTTACACGTTAGCAGTTTTTTTCCTTTCATTTTGAGCCATTGGATGTAATCAAGCAAAAATGGTGTGAAGAGCTAAGTTGAAAAGCTCAAAAACCATCAGATTTCGACAATGAATAGGAGCAACAACATTTTGTGAAAAATCTCATTTTCTTCTCTTCATCAGTTTCTGCAATTTTTTCCTTGTTCTTACTGTTAATTTGGTGTTATTACATATGTGACCATGTTGAGTGGTGTGAAGGGCTAAGTTGAAAAAGCTCAAAATCATAGTTTTTTTTCAGACCAATGAAACAGTAAAACATAGCTGCAAATTTTCTGAAATTTCTCATCTTCTCCTTTTCATCTGATTTCACTTTCCCATCTTGTTATTACCATTGAATGAGAGTTGCTGCAAGTGTGTGGTATGAAAAAGAGCTTTTAGGAGTGGAAAAGAAGCAGATTTGAAAGTACAAAAATTTCCATTCTTCATAAGCTTTATAGTTTTTGGTTTACATAAACATTGATTATGATAACTTGCAAATATTGGAGAGTTAGTCACATTGCTACTATTGAGTGACCATTATACATAATATATCAAGCTTAAAGGTTACAAATGATGTACACCAGCAAAACTTTCATTTCTTGAAGTAAAAATCCCATTTAGTATAGAAGTGGCAGCTGTTGAAATTGGGCAGATTCGTAGCTGTGAATTTATGATTTGTTGGAGCTTGTGAAGTTCAAATCAGTGTGCTGAAATTTAGAAATTGTTGCTGAAAATTATGATCCATCTTCTAGCTTCAGTTCTGAGTATTTGGAAGGAGTCATTGAAGTTAGCTTGTCCAGCTGAAGCTCTCAACTTCAAGGAATCTGCTCACACATCAGGTTGTTCTGAGTATTTGGAAGGAGTCATTGAAGTTAGCTTGTTCAGCTGAAGCTCTCAACTTCAAGGAGTCTGCTCACACATCAGGTTCTGTTTTTCCAAAAATTGAAGCTAGCAACTTGGAGCTGACCTGAATCTCATATTCTGCTGAAGCTTTTCCATCTCAAGCTAACCATCCACAGTTGTAGAGTCTATCTAAAAGCCATAGAGCTTTAACAGACTACTACTGAGAATATAAACTTGAAGCCATAGAGCTTTAACAGACTACCACTGAGAATATGAACTTGAAGTTTCAGTGCCACAATATGCTGAATAGACTTCTAAAACAAGGTTTCAACATCTACCTCCTGCTGGCAACCTGGAATCATCCTTCGTAGGGTCTCCAGATTTCTCTATGTTGCAAAATTTTCTACCTTCACTTTTTTTTTTGCCATTAAAAAGCCCATTTTCTTTGAGTTTACGTGGTATCTTTTGTTCATAGTAACTGAAAAAGAAACCGAGAAATGTCCAGAGGATATTTTGAGAAGTGTATAGAGAGTCAAGATGACAATAGAGGCCAGGTTTATATATAGCTACAGTCGCTCATGGACAATGTTATGAAGCAATAGGGTTGTTTGACGTTCCTCCTCAGTTTGCCAGAACGATCGTCTTTTGCAGATTTAAGTTCCCTGAAGTTTTATGGGCGAGCAGTTACGGATTTGTCAGTCACAGCTAGCTAGATATATTCTTTAAGTTACCAAATCTCTCTTAACTTTAACTACGGATTGAAGTTCGTATTATTTGAGTGTCATTTTTTGAGGATGATTCAAAGTAAAAAAAATGTGTTATTTGTTTAAGGGTAAAATTTAGAAATATTAAGATAAAATCTATTATTTATTAAAAAACAAAATTTTATCAGTTAAAGATAAAGTTATTATTTATTAAATTTTAAAATTTTGATTTATTATCTTTACCTTTCATTACTTATTTATTAATTTCAATATAAAATATATTCTATCAACAAATTGCTTCTTGCATTATCTCATTTCTATTCTACTTTATTTTAGTTAATGTCTGGTTCTAAAATTCGACATAAATAACATGAAAGTTTGTTTAAATAAATACACGAACCATGTGTTCCAATATGTGGTCCTTCGCACACCTTTTGCTTTCCATTACAGGAACCTAATCTTGGCGCAGCTAGTGGGTTTCATTTATCCACCCACCAACAGGAATGGACATGGATTTTCCAGGCTGTTTCAAAAGCATGCAATCTCTCCAAAATGATCTGGCAAAATTCAGATAAGCTTGTGAGGAGGTTGTTCATTATGGGCAAGCAAAGTACAAGTATTTGAACTTCCATCTCTCAAAAGATCCAAAGTGGTGGAGGTTCAAAGCATGTACATTCGATTTGATCAGTCAAGTAGACCAACTTGCAAAAACCACACGACAGGCCTTGGATAATTTCCTCAAGTTCACTGTATAAGGATTAGTGATGAAATAACTGGACAACGATCCGCGTTTTTAACTGACTTTATGAGTTGATTAGACGTCTCAGACGGCATTGTTGCCAGCTTTTACTGTATTCCATGTCCCCTTTGTCTGTCCAAACCTTAACGCAAGCTCAGATAGTCCGAGAAAATTGCCTGTAATTCGTGCATGCCTACAAAAAATTGACATCTTTGCCAATTTTATTTCAACTCCACATGCAATTAGAAAGTGAAATTGGATTGGACTCAATGTTTTCCACGTCTTTTCTGGATGGATATCAGAGTATAAATAGGCTAATGGCTATTGGGCTCACGGTGGATATAAAAAGATAGGTATATATCAATAGCTAGCCATGTCAAAACTTGGGAGCATGCTCAATATAATTGAGAGCCTATAACATTTTGATTCAGAGAACTTGACGTGTGTACTCAATAAAAATAACAATTAACAGCAATCGCACAGCATCAGTGTCTGTTATTACATCAGCAGACACTCTGCCAGACAACAGACGAAATCTTATATCAGTGGGAATAACCAGAACTTCCCCCTATTTGTTTCAACTTGTCTTATATTTAGGAAGGGTTAACAATAGAAACTTCTCCTCTTAGTATAACTAAAGAAAACATCTTTCAAATTGTTAAGAAGATGGGAGTTAAACCTCAATATAGTCGCAACTATAAAAGATTAACAAACATTTGTTACAATTAACAATTGCATAGCATCAACATGCCACCTAACAAAAGGAAACAGTCTTTACCAGCTTTAAGAGTTCTCCCCTACCTTCAAGTTACTTTAAAATAACTTGCCATTAGCATTCTTCATCACCAATCATCTCAGTTTTCTATTTGGAGCAATTCCTCATTCATCGACCATCTTCTTGTTTCGTCCTTAGCAAATTCATAGACGCAGCTCTATACAGACGCAGCCCGTCGAGCGACTGATAGAGCTTGCGTCAAAAATGAACTTCCCGGATTTTGATGGACAATTTACAAACGTTACCTTTTGCTTTGAAATACCACCCAAGGTAGATTCTCGTGGTGTATTTGCGGAGACTTTGGAAGAGCCATTTCTCGGCTTTGCATTGCCAAATTTAGAGTTTCAGATGGGCGTCATGCTTTTTGCCACCCAATGCTTGAGTTCGTTGCTTAAATGTTTGGGACTGCCAACTTTAGTCGCAAATATCCTGGTACATACGTCCTTTTACTACTTCTGATTCTTTTTTTCTTTTCCTAATGTTTGTATAAAACGTTTGTATCATCTCTTATCTTCCTGGAATGAAAAGTTATGTTCATGGTTATGATCTCAGGTGGGCATAGTTTTCAATCCAACACTGTTCAAATCAGGCAACTTATTCACGAATGACAGTATAAATAATATTGGCACAGCAGCAACATTAGGCTACCATTTTTTCATGTTCCTCAGTGGAGTTAAAATGGACATTGGGGTGCTTAAAAATGTTGGAAGAAAGACTTTTGTTCTTGGATTTCTGTCTGTGACATTACCGACAGTAATTGGTACTCTGGCGATTCCATCATTAATCCGCCAAAATAGTATCAAAGATTGCTTCTTCTATGCGTCATTATATTCTTTGACTGCATTTCCTGTGGTAATTCGCCACCTCAATGAGCTTAAGCTTCTTAACACAGAACTTGGCCGATTAGGATTATCGACGGCTCTAATCAGTGATCTTTTGAGCCTACAGTTCGTCCTTGCTTCTTACTTATCGAACATAACTGTTGATCCAAACTTTGGGAGTTATAACTTGCTCAGAGGCGGTGAGATAATGGTCAATTTGGCATTCATTGCTTTTACTGCGTTGGTGCTCAGGCCAGTGTTGAACTTTTTGGCCAAAAGGGTACGAGATGGTGGTATGATTCTCGTGGAATCACACATTTACGTCATCGTTGCCTTGTTCCTAGCCTGTGCGTACATAACTCGTCTTTATGGGATATTCAGTGTTTTCGGGGCTTTTGTTTTTGGTCTGGCTGTTCCAGCAGGACCACCAATAGGCACTGCCCTGGTGGAGAAGTTTGAATTCGTTTCAGATTTGTTCTTCCAACTCTTTCTAACAACTTGTGGCATGAGGGTGAACCTTCAACACAGAGACGTAGACATAAACAAGATACTAAGGCATTTGTCCATGGTTTCTGTGATTCTTTTTGTCAAATTTTTTGTATGTTTCTTACCACAAATCTATCGTTGGAACATGCCAAAAAGAGATGCCGGTGCTTTTGCTCTCATTATGTGCACGAAAGGAGCTGTTGATTTGGCTTACATTTCATTCCTCAGCGATAAAATGGTAAGAAAACGATCTAATTCTTTCCTTCCATCTACGCAACACAATAATTGTCTTTACTTTTCTAATCATTTTCACCAATGAACCTGCAGGTGATAAAGCCTGATTTGTTTTGCTTCATGCTCTTTCTGGTTGCTGTCCTGGAGATCATTTCAACAATTGGAGTGAAAATGTTATACGATCCATCAAAGAAATTCGTTGGATATCAGAGAAGAAGCATTATGGATGCAAAATCTGATTCTGAACTGAAAATTGTGTCTTGCATCCATGTTCCTGGAGATGTACATGCAATGATCAAACTTCTTAACTTCTCATGTACCAGGGACAGCCCCATTTCCGTTACCGTCCTTCACCTCATCAAACTCACAGGACAATCCAATCCACTGTTCATTCCCCACAGGAAAACGAGCATTGTCCTTTGCGGGTACCCGAAATCAGAGAACGTCATCAAATTTTTCAACGGATTCGAGTACAATAACCCATCTGCTGCATCTGTTAATGCCATTACAGCCGTCTCTTCACCAGATTTCATGTACGATGATGTATGCTACGTTGCATTCGACAAGCTTACTGCTTTGGTCATACTACCATTTCACATTAGGTGGTCTACTAGAGATGGGTCTATTGAATCAGAGGACGATAAGATAAAGGAATTGAATCTTAGAATTCTTGAGAGGGCACCTTGCAGTGTAGGAATTCTCGTTGATCGTCACCACAAGCACTCCAAAATTCGAGTATCTCACGAAGCAAATTCGTTCATCTCTTCTTCAACTTACAAGGTTGCCATGATCTTCATTGGAGGTGAAGATGATAGGGAGGCATTAACGTTCGCAATTCGCATGACTTTGGACTCTGGAATCAAGTTGACGGTGGTACGTCTGGTTGCAGCGAACCGCGTGTCCGTGAATGGGCTGGAACTGGCATACGATAACATGGTCCTATCGAAGGTTAAGGATAACATGTCTGTTGCATATGGAGAAGAGACCGCTAACGATGCAACGACGACCATTTCGATCGTGAAGCCGATGGCTTCTACATATGATATGATTATAGTTGGAAGAAGGGACAAATTGGATTTAGAGACCACACAAACTGATGGTTTAAGAGAATGGTGTGAGTTCCAAGAACTGGGATTACTAGGAGACCTTCTTCTGTCAAATGACATGCATGGTTCATGTTCTGTCTTGGTTGTGCGAAAACACTCGTTACATTAGTGACGAAGTCTCAATTTGTCCATATGTGATGTGTGTCCTTGATACAGATATTCAAAGAGCTTTTTAATGAAATTTATTTGATCTTTTCATTGTAAACATAAGTATTGTTTATATTAAAAGAACAAAAGATCAAAACTACCCAATAATGGAATGGACTTGACATGTAATTGGAGAAGCAGCTTAATTCTTGGGTATGTAATGAAATTGGACTGGACGAAGGACAAGCTCGAGTTAAAATGGGGTTAGGCGTCACTATGAAATATGAAATGAAACTGTACGATGGTCCTCCAATCCAACCGGTTCCGTGACACTTAAAGACATCATCACATTAAATGTTATAGGTCCTCGTATTACTTGTCTCATTAACTGCAAACCCAGCCTTGTGATAATGAGTAGCAGCTGGCTGTGCAAAACTTGAATTTGGATTCTTGACTTGCATTTATTATATCAACAACCTACTAAATACGGGACATCAACTACCGAAAGGGGCGCTGTTTCTGATACAAAGCTTCAAGGTACTCATCTCTTAACTTATGGTTCTTTGTTTATTTATATATAGAAAATCCTGTTCATAATCAAATTCATATCTTTAATCATCATCTGACTGTCGAAATATCAGTCAAATTAACCATAGGCTTGGAGTCGAGTGTCCCTATGAAAAGTACCCACATGGAAATTGCATCACTATTCACAAAGTTTGTGCTTACAGAAGCATTCGCCTGCTACGTTAAAGATGATAAGGAAAAACCAAAATGTCCTTCCTTTGGTCGCCGGAATGGACAATTGTTGCACTTTCCATATTTTATCCGTATCTTCTCCGAGTTCGATGACTTGTTCCTCGTAGCTGATCTAATTCTCTTGAAGGGATTTGTTCTAACGTGTCCTACCGCATTATCAGGTTAAAAATTCAAGGGTCTCCACTGAAAATCAGATCAAATTAGAAATATATAATTGGAAAGTGAACTCCATCATCTTAAGCAAAACCCACTATCCAGAAAGTTTTGAACTTGCTAATCGACGCCTGCAATTAGTCGGATGAGAAATTATGAAATGCAGGACTTGAAAGGACAAAAAGAACACGAATCAAAGGATGATAATACGGTGCAAGTTCAAGCACTCGAGTGTTTTAGATGCTTTTTGTTGCTTCTCTTCTTGTTGTCTCTACTGAACTACATGTATTCACATCTGCCTTAAGATACTACAATTTTGTCTTACATAATGGAATAACAGACATGGTTTTCAGAAAAATAAAAAGAATCTAGAAAGCAAAAAGAACCTAAGCTTCAGGTGTAAAGGGCGACTGAACAACCTTGTTTTGTCTTCCAACCAGCAAAAGCAGAGTTCTCCTCGCAAATGATGGTGTTTTGGTTTGATACTCCAAGCTGTTGCAACTCTGATTTTCCTCATCAGAACCCAACTCGCTGATTCTGTTGTCCCACCTTCCAATGCCCATTTCAGATATAGTCCTCCTTGTCCCATAAATTACCTTTGAATCATCACCGACAATGTTCTTATTCTCCGGAAACCTAGACGACAATGTCCTCCTGGAATTGTCCTCCGTTGAATTCTGCTTCTCCTTTTTCCCTCTTAGCCAAATCTTTGATATTGAAAAGCTCTCTCTTTTGCTTGTATCAATGGCACTGCTTCCACTGCCAGTAACAATCCTAGCAGTGTCTTTGGGTTCAGTACTTCTAATGCCTTGGAAAGCAGGGAATTCTCGCCTTGTTTCGTAGTCACATTCAGACATTGCTTGTCTGTGACAAGGAGTTAGTGGCAAACAAGGCTTCTTGCTTGACTGTTTCTTCAATGGAGTCCTTATAGGTACTTGCAATGAGGAAGTTTCATCCAACACATACTCAAAAGACCCCAGTGAATAGCACCTTCTTGAGTCAACATTGCTGCTGCTACTCCCTTCTCCGGTATCCAGAGTCTTAAATTTTCCTAGCTTAACAGGAACAACTTTCTCTCCTGAACTCACTGCTGTTGTTGGAACAGGATCATCTTTTGCCAAGATTTCACATGATTTGCGTGTACTTTCTATTCGCGACGATCCCAAATCACCATCTCCATGACACGCCAGATGTGAATCATTTGCAATCTCTCGTGAGCTCTCACTGCCAGATTCAAGAACAAGAAGGATGGGAGAACAGCCATTGTTTGGAGAGAAATCAGGAAGTAAGCTATCTCTACAAAGAGGGCAAGTGGAGTGCGACAGTAGCCATGTGTCTATACACTCCATGTGAAAGGCATGACTACATTTTGGCAACAATCTAAGCTTGTCCTCAGGCTCAAACTCACACAAACAAACAGCACAGTCAAAAGGGTTCTTCAATCCTATAATAGCTTTGTACTGAAAAACTGGTAGAGTATCTATAAATGATTGATCTACACCAGCATCATGGAGGTGGAAAAGTTGCTGCAACTGCCCCTGAAGAGCAGTCACATTGTCCACATCATCAGGGCCCCTAATAGGTGCTCTTAGAAGAAATCTGATCAAGAGGTGAAGCAAACCAGCAGCGAAGAAAAAAACAGCAAGGATTATGATTACAATCAATACATTAGGACTAACCTTATCGTCCAAGCTGAAACGATCAGAATCAAGTTTTTCTTGAGGGGGTGACTGAGAAAGTAAGTACGGTTGCTGAGATGGAGAAAGAAAGGTGTTCTCTTTGATTTGAAGGAAAACCAAGTCCATGTTTTGCTTGATAAGTGGATAAAAAATGGAAAGAACTCACCAAGATTGAAGCTTTAAGCTTGAAAAATGAGACCTCAAGAATCTCATGTGATACGAAAAACAATTCAAGCTCCAACCAAGAATCCTGAAGAAAATTTCTGCTTACTATAATAAGAACCTGCCAGTCAACTGGAGATAGATAGAGAAGATGGAGAAGGGGAATTCAGTGTAGGGCAAATAGGCAAATAAATGGCATGCCCAGTGACAGAAGGTGAGTTTTGAAAAGCAGAGCAATAAATCTACCACCAACAATCCACAACAAAATGAATTGGGATCTCATTAGCTATTACATCGAGTTGAGTCTTAGTTATGGTGAAAAATAAAAAAGTAGAGTAAAACAGCCACTTTCATCTAAGAACTGTCTTGGAAAGATGACTTTGACACCTAAGTTTGACTTAAGAAATTGAGCCCCATGCATCAACTTCAATGACCATTTATTTCCTTGCAACAAAACAAATGCATTCTACGTCATCTCGAAACGTGTAACTCAAAAGGGTCTACTTCTTTTTCCACATTTCATCTTTTATTTTAATCCTTTTTCTTTTAGTTCCACAGTATTCTCTATGTTTGGACTTGTCCTCATCATATCCTTCTTTGGTCTTCTATTCCAAACTCCCGTGATATGTAGTACCAGTTTCTCTCTTCTCCTGGTTTAGGACAAGACAAGAAAGAAGATAATCGAGCAAGTGTGACATAGAACATAGGATACTTTTCCTGTTTGTATATGGAATTAACATTCCCGAGTTGGAGAAGTTGGTCGTGGCTGGACCAAATATGCCCGAAAATTGAAACTTTTTGCTTTCCGACAATCATGGATTTTGTTACTAAGCTTTTCTATGTTGTCTAAAGTGAAAGTCAACGAGAACCAAACACCCGCACGGAAGAAAAAGTCTAAACCTTCATGTATCTAATGAACTTTCCACGCTTCCATAAATTTGAGGATTCGATGACCTCAAATCCTACCTCGTGTTACTCCATATGTCTGTTAAATTAAAGATAAAGATCACAACTTTACTTTCTTATTGTCACGCGGATATACCTTCTTCTATGACAAAATCTCTCAAACTAGAACTAGTTTATACTCTTTGATTGGTCGAGAGGCGAGCAAATAAAGATCACAACTTTCAGGTGGATACTTGTCAGCCCTCATCTCGTTGTGATATTTCTACCTCTGAAAAGGACCTGAAGCGAAATGACATAAAATTTCTCATACAAACATAAGATCCACGCCTTGTAAGTAAAAATAATAGTCAAACTAAGTAAAAATGCATGTGTTTGGTGGCAGTTAAGTCATTGAGATTTGTAAAAGGAGAAGATCTTATTCTTCTTTCTCGGCTCAACTAATCCAACACTCGTCTCCTCTTGTTAACTACTCCTTGGTCCCATATAGCAGGATC
>JAOQMR010000008.1:561719-584401 GCA_027563865.1 Erythroxylum pelleterianum
ATCTTGAAGGCATTAATTAATTCATATTGAAATACAGATAAGGATGATAGTAATAACGACTTCAGGATAGTGTACATCTGTTTGAAGCATTTGAGAGAATGTTTTGGTGTTCTTGAAGCAATTTTAGTTTCCTGCTTTCTGTTAAATGGGTTTTCAGTTTGTGTTTGCATAATATTATATTATGCTAATTAACTGATAAAATTGTGCATTACTAACTAAAACATGCTTCTCTTAATATTGTGAACATAGTAAAGGAATGCTCTACCTGAAACCTCCCACTTTTCTAGTATGTCTCTTAGCATTCGATTGCATATTTGATTAAGTGGAATGCTGTTGTGACTTTGCAGGTGCTGGAAGCACTCCTCTTCACTATGCTGCATGTGGTGGAAATGCACAATGTTGTCAAGTATGCTTTCCACTAGTTAACAAGATCTAAGTCTCATCTCCTTGTACAGATGCTGAAGCTTCCATGTCCTTGTTTTGTTTGTGGTTCAGATTTTGATAGCAAGGGGTGCCAGTCTGAGTGCTCAAAATGCAAACGGGTATGTTTCCAGATAAGCTTTTACTTTTGGATATCTGTTGTATAAGCCTGCTTGAACTTTTCACTGAATTGTACGAGTAAATTTTCTTGGTATGGTGATTCAGTAAAGTAGTTGCATTTGATTTATGCCTATATTGTTTATCTCATGAAAAAGATTGGTCATATCAAAATGAAAAATCCAACAGAAATGATGATTTTCAAGTGCTAGAACTTGGTTCTATGCATAATTCCATTCTGCCTTGATCTCTTGACAGAGTGGACTTAGTGAACCATAAAAAGGCATTGTAGAAAGGTTGTCGAGGTTAACATATCTGTCTTTAATTAAAAATTCTTGTGCTTTAGTCTTCCACATTGATTGAAAGTTGTTGACTCATAGCCCTTTTACATCCTTTTTCTTCAACACAAGATGTACTCCCTTGATGGTTGCTCGCTCATGGAATAGAAGCGAACTGGAGGAAATTCTTAGCACACAAGCTGAATTTCCTGGTGAACTGTATCCTTCACCTTTTCTGTCTCTTCCCCTCAAGAGCATTGTCAATGTTGCAAGGTAAATAAAGTTTAGATATTCCAATTGGTACTTAAGTTATTATTACTGTGGATCCTCATGAGCCTTTTAAGTATAGTTAAATGCAGTTGATGACCATGTTATATTATTCTTTTTATGATGGTTATTATGATTTGTCTATAGTGGAAGAATTTACAATAATATCTTTGGACATAATCTTTCTTTCATTCTCTGGGTGCTTATGTCTGTCAACTTGCTTTGAAAAAGCCTTGTTTGTGTTTATAGTGTATGCATGTGCAATTTCCTTTTAACTCGTATAATCTATTTGTTTTGTGTGTTCCATTCGCTTTTCCACCATAATTGACTATATCATTAATCTCATTTCAATCTTCGTTTCTGAGTGTGTAGAGAATGTGGGTGGAGGAACAATGATTTGCAGCCTGTATGTGAGGATCCATGTGTTGTTTGCCTAGAAAGAAAGTGCACGGTTGCTGCACAAGGTAAATCACTTTCATGAGCTAATAAGTTCCAATTTTCCTTTATATTCTTTACATCTTTGTTACTTGTCACAACTTATGTGTTCAATCTGCTTGGGTAAGATATAGTTGCTTGAGGATATAATTAGGCATCTTTGTTATTCCTATAGTCTGATGTACAAAACACACAGTAACTATCTTGGTCTCGCAACAAAAGAGTTGATGGGTTCAAGGTTCAGAGCACCTATTAAATGAGATATCTGTGTCTTGATAGTTACTGCTTGAATTATTGTCTGTTCAAATGATCTACATAGTCCCAGGCTTATCAAACACCTCCGGGTATTCCATAAAGCTTTTAGACTTGATGAAAGAATAAATTAGATCTGCAGGCAGGATAGTTTAACCGAAAGCAAAAGTAGAGTCTCCATCAACTGCCATTTTTCTAACTTATAACTTGAACTGGTGATCCTGTTGCCGTAGAGGCTGAAGCTGCTGCTTCTGGTAGACTTTCAGTTGGATAAGTTAAATGAACTGCTCACCCATATTTTCACTTCTACAATTCTTGACAATTTTGTGAATAACTGAATGTTCTGAACTTTACTTTGTATTTGGTGAGTTAATGGTCTTTAACCTTTATGCTTACTACTAATATATTTGCATGTTCAGATGCTCCTTTTTTGCTTTCATCTTAAGTCCTACTAGCTTCATTATGGTATATAATATATCTTCAATGTTGCAGGCTGTGGTCATGAATTCTGTACATGGTGTGCAATATATCTGTGCTCTGCAATATGCAACTCAGTTGTTGCTCAAGGTCCCCCTGGCTCAGTTGCTTGTCCGCTCTGCCGCCATGGCATAGTTTCGTTCATTAAACTACCAGAAACCAGGCCAGAAATAAAAGCAATTAGCCGAACAAGTTTGTCACTCTCATTTTGTGCATGTTCAGTTGATGAACCAGAACTTGCATCAGTCACCACTCCACTCTGCAAGCCAGATATCGGCTGCACCAGAATGTCCCCACTTTCGTCATCATTCCGCTCTTTAAGCTGCCAGAAGTTCCCGTCTATGAACTTCAATGCTAGCCGTTGCATCGGAGCTCCAGACACAAATCCTTCATTAGTTCCATGCACCATTGATCGTAATCTACGCGAACATTTGGTCAGACATTCAAGATCAAGATATGGGCGATCCACATCTACTAATGAGCGCAGAAGATCTTGGATATCAATGCTCAATCAGTATGTAACTATAGGATCTGGTTGCTGACATTGAAAGGAATCTCCATTTTCCAATTCTTTTGACTTGAAGAGAGCTATGTTGTTTACCATCCCTTTTTGTTCATAATCGGAAAAGGTACTTTTATGTATTCAATGTCCTTTCTGTTGTAAATAGGACATAGAATCATTGGAACATCCCCTTGGTGCTCAAAACATATTGTTGTTTGAGCACAAATCTTGTCTCCATACCTGTATAATACCTCCAATGCCCCAAATTCCAATTAATTCTTTATTGAACTTATTTGAGTTATTATGTCCAAGAACCTAAACTGTATAAAGATGCATAGTTGATTAGTGGGTTTCACATCAATCCTCTTTCCTGGTCAAGGATGAAACATTGTGACCACACCTATAGTGCAGTATCTTCTTATTTCGGTTTGAGATGCTCTCCTAATGAAAATTTCAGTTCCAAGTCGACTATTGCCGAACATCTTTGCATGGATATCCCTGTACATATACACACTTCCTAAACTTTTTTATTGAACATCTCAATAAGGAGGCCAAGAACATGAGAGTTTGGCTCATGTAATATTAAACTTCTTGCTTTCAAACATATACATAGAAAAGTCACTTTTGACTCCAATTTTTTCACATAATCTTAATTCTAACATGTCAAAGTGAATAATTATAACTTTAACGTTAAATTTTAATTCTATCCTAAAGAAAAATTTAATCGCCTCTATTAAATGCCATATTAATGCTGATTTGATGTTTTAAAAAATATTTTAAAATATTTTTGTGGATCTTTTATGTCACGCTTAATTATTTTGTTTGTTAAGTGTAGGACCTGCGCAACTAATTTAAACATGGAAACAAAACCATCTACCGGCTGCGTTTTGTTTACAAGTCCCCCTGATCGTCCCTCGTATTCTGTTTCTCCATTGATTCCAAACGCAGATTTTAATCGGCTGTTGTGGCAAAATGCTTCGAGGTCTGATATGTACTTCTACCCCTACTAGCTGCTTGGTGGCAACAACATGGAATAAGCTGCTTAGAGGTGCAACGCGTAGCTGTTCGCATACTAAGTCAGACTTGCTCTTCCTTTTTATGTGAACATTCCTGGAGCATATATGATCGGGTCCATAGCCAGAGACATCATCGCTTAGCGTAGAAAAGATTAGATGACATTGTCTTTGTTCACGACAACTTGCGACTTAGAGAATGCCAATTAAAGAAAAGGACCACTGGTTCAATGTCCCTTGACAATGTGCTGCTTGAACGGTTTCTCGAAAACTGGAATGTAGAACCAGAGAAACACTCCATGCAAGAAGATGAGGTACAATCCCATGTCTTGTACTTTGTAACTTCATCCAGTAAAGGGATAACGTGTGGCCCTTTATGTAAAATAACTCACTCCCGGGATATGGCCTATTAAGTTTTTGGTGGATAAGGCTAACATCCTCATCCACCATCTATTTTATCCTACCTTCCAGCTTTAATACCACATATTAGCATCTTATTGGCAATGACACCTAACAACTAAGGGTTAGCTGCTCTTTTTTTTCTCTGTTAGGTTGCTAAACTCCTATTTTTCAATTTACTTTGCCACATATTCTCCAATGTGCTTGGAACACTATGGTTTGCATGAAAGTGCTGAAGTCTCTGTTTGATATCATGACAACCCAATTGGAGTTAGCTTCCTGTGACTTTTGTGCGTGCCTAATTGAATCATTGTCAAATATGATTCAGAATTCAGAAATCGGGAAAATTATTAACTCCAGGAACTTTACACAGTACTGGAAGTTAGAATCTCCCTGGATATCAAAGGAATATATGATGTTTTGTTGAAATATGGTTTTAGTGGAAGCAGTGACGGAGCCAAGAATTTAAGATAGGGGGCCTAAAAATTAATTTTTTTAAATTTTAGGGGGCCCAGTACACCACTGGCCCTTAAATAACTCTATCTTTATATATATATATATATTAAAAATAATTTTTAAAAAAAAAACTTGGGGGGCCCAGTGACCCCCCAAGTCTCTATGTAGCTCCGTCTCTGAGTGGAAGTATCTGTGCTAACATTCTATTTGAAAATGTCTCGGGAAATTCTGTGCAGAAGTGGAATCGTATATGAAGATGAATATGAGAATCATTTAATTGACTATGCAGGAGTGACAGAGACAGCAGTGATGGATGATGTGGAATCCTCGGATGTTGATCCTGCTGCCGTTGTTGATAGAATTTAATCATAATTGTGGACTAGCATGATAAATATAATTTTGTACGAATCCTGATTAATTATATATTAATGGTACTTCTCTCATACGTGTTATTGATCCTGTGTTCATGGGCCTGCTATGATAGGTAGGCTTGGCCTATGTATTGTAATGCATAGGAGGCCCTACTGCTAGCCAATCTTAAATACAGTTGCCCCATTGAGAACTATATGGGTTTTCTAATCAGGGTTCGAAATAGTAATAGTCAATCTTCTATACCTCTGTCGCTCCACTTCACAAAAATAACAATGGATTCAATTGTTCCTCAATTTTCAAGTATTTATCCATTCAATTATTGAATCTAGTATGTTGCAATCCTAGGGTTAATTCATTGTGTTGATTAACTGTGAAATTAATATGTAATTTCGTGTTTATTTTTCTTCAATTGGTATCAAAGCCAATTAACCCTAATTGTGACCACTAACTTTGTGTAATTTTCAAGATAGTATTTTTTTATGGAATTTTGTTTTCGGTTTTGTTAATTATTTCTGTGAAATTGTTTTTTGTTGTTATTGATTTGTTTCAATTTGGTGTCAAAGTGTATGGTAAGTTTGTTCAATTTGTTATATTCTTTTGAAAGCTCAAGAACTGAAAAATGCAAACCATAACCGTTCTTCTTCGATTTTTTCTAATCCTTTTCAGTAGCTTTTTTCATGAAAATGATTAAGGACTTTGATAGATCGTTAAATTCTGAATCTAATGACACTAATTTCGTTGAAAACAGATCAAAATTGTGCAAGATATAGCCATTTATCCGAATCGGGTCGCGAACCGGGTCGGTCAACCTGAATACCAGGTTTTCGGGTGGAGAAGACGCAGCCCAACTGGGCTGGTCTCTCCTATGCTCACCGATGGCGCGTGTAGGCGCATATCGCCGTCTCCAATGGTAGTTTATCCCAAAATTTTGCATGTTTGCTCCACTTGCCTAGTACTATTTTATGGTATTTTTCTGAAATTTTTGAATGCTAGAATTTTTTTTTTTATTTTTCTCGAATTTGAAAATTCATAAAAATATAATGTACTCTCCAAATTTTTTCTTGAAAATTTTTGTACTTGTTTCTAGTATTATTAAGGCTTGTGGGGTCTTGTGTACTCTCATTGTTATACAGTTATGCACCAAAATTAATTTTAGATGTAATTTATGTATATAATGTTATATTATATCATTATTATGGTTAATTTTGTAATTGTGGTGCTAATTGAACCTATGGGAACAATCTTGGGGAATGTTATTGGACTATTATCATTCACTTTGTGTAATTGTGAGCTCGCCTATCGTGAGACCAATTATTAGAAAATGCTATTGTTATGTTGTTATTGGGCATATATTAGATACTATGTTAATGATGCACTTACCCTATCAGTTTGTCGTTATCAATCTAATTTCTAAAGTTTTGTTTAATTCATTGAATTATGTCTTTAAAGTTTTCAATATTCTATCGATATTAGCTTTAGGGCATAGTTTAATGTTCTGGGTGATCTGTGTTATAATTCGGGACCCTTGGGCAGGATTGCAATTACATGAGAACCTAGCTGTGTTGTTTGCCTAATTTTGCTAGTTATTGATACATTTGCTAAATCTCTCTGCTTTGTATCAATTTCTAGCTTTGAATTCTTTGATTAAGCTGAATGAGACCAATTATGAGAACTGGCTTGAATCCTTGAATTTTTTTTGATGGTTTCTAACGTTGATGTTACTCTCCTTGAGGATGAGCCTGCACAACCTACTGCTGAGTCTTCCGCTGCCGATAAAACTAAATATGACAAGTAAGTTTGTTCTAACAAGGTCTGTTTGATGACTATCAACTACACAATGGAGAAGACTATTAAAGAGAGCATCACTGAGACTGATAATGCTAAAAATTATCTAGTACAATATCTAGTGGTTGATCATCTATCTTCTTCTGAACTTGCCCAATCTGAATCAGTATATATTTCAATTGTTCTTTGATCTCCTTTTTGAATAGCAGTCCTTTTCCTGGAGTACCTTTTAGATACTGTAGGATCTTATAGACTACCTCCAACACTTACGACAAGTATTCAGTACCATTGTCAGTACGAAGGATTTGAATACTAGTTTGGAATTGATTCTTTTTGCAATCCTTGTTATGCACCCATTCAAAAGGGTGATAAACTCTCAAATAGCCAATGTCCTCAAAATGATAAAGATAAGTCAGAGATGGAAAAGGTTCCATATGCATCTGCTGTTGGCAGTCTTATGTATGCTCAAGTTTGTACACGTCCTGATATTGCTTTTGTCGTTGGTGTACTTGGGAGATATTTGAGTAACCCTGGTGTGGGTCATTAGCAAGCTGTGAAACGAGTTCTGAGGTATTTACAAGGTAATAAAGATTACATGCTCACTTATAGGATATCTGATCACCTTGAGGTGATAGGTTATTATGATTCTGATTATGGTGGCTGCCCTGATGATCACAAATCCACATCAGGATATATCTTTATGCTTGCTGGAGGAGCTATCTCTTAGAAAAGTGTTAAACAAACACTTACAACAACTTCAATTATAAAGGCAAAGTATGTGGCTTGTTCCGAAACTACTCGACAGGCAATATGGTTGAGGAATTTTATTTCTGAGCTTCATCTTGTGGAGAGTGTTTCCAGATCTCTAACCATATATTGTGATAACTCTGTTGTGGTGGACTTCTCTCAAATATGCAAGAAATTCAAGCGTTCGAAGCATTTTGATACAAAGTATATGTTTGTTAGAGAGAAGGTTAAGGAGTTTTAGACTCGTATAGAGCATATACCTACCGATCTTATGGTAGCAGATCCTCTAACTAAAAGCTTGACTGTTAAGGCTTTTGTGAATCATGTAACCCCTATGGGTCTATTTAGATCTTTTGATGTCTTGGATTAGTAGGAGTCTGTCTTTTATGTTAATTTTGATAGCAACATTGTATTTGACTATTTTGTTATTTAGTCTAGAGACTTTTGCTTATAAATGTTGCTATTATTGTTCTTGCCATATACTTTATTGATATACTGCGCAGATATGTTTAAATGTTTGTATATGTATATCACAGTTTATTGGAGATATTTTGTACCTAGTCTCATTTTGTTGTTCTGAGATATTTTGTTAAATCTCAGTTGGCATCTTGGGTGGATGCTTGGACCATTTTGTTTGGAATTGTACAACTGGATCACCATTTTGTGTGCATTTCCTTATGACACATTCTGTTTAGGTCATTGAGATATGAGTATCTTACATATATGTTATCAGTACTCCTATCGGGTCTGATTTCTATACTGTTGAGGTACTTATAACCTCATTTTGGACTTATGATTGAGAGATTGTTGGCATTACTTTGACATTTTATTGTGGCCACATATTGTTATATTATTATAGAGATTTGTTTATGTTGTTCATTGATGTTGGTTATGCTGTCCAAATGGCAAAATGATAGAATTTTATCATAATTGTGGACTAGCATAATAAACATAATTTTGTACAAACCCTGATTAATTAGATGTCAATAGTACTTCTCTCATACGTGTCATTGGGTCTGTGTTCATGTGCCTGCTATGATGGGTAGACTTGACTCATGTATTGTAATGCACAGGAGGTCCTGCTGCTAGCCAACCTTAAATACAGTCACCCCATGGAGAACTGTACGAGTTTTCTAATCAGAGTTCGGAAGAGCAATAGTCAATCCTCTGTACCTCTATCGCTCCATTTCACAAAAAAACAATGGATTCAATTGTTCCTCAATTTTTAGGTATTTATTCATTCAATTATTGAATCTAGTATGTTGCAATCCTAGGGTTAATTCATTATGTTGATTAATTGTGAAATTAATCTGTAATTTCGTGTTAAAATTTTCTTCAGTTGTTGGTTTACCCAAATTTTTTTAATGATGAAGATAACGAGTGATTAGTTGGAGTTCACTGCAATACCTTAAACTGAGGTTGGAGAAGTTAAATTGAAAGAGTGAGCTTAGTTGTCGACTGATAACTAGTAAGGAATTCCAATGAAAATCTATCCTTTGAGCTTTGAGCATGAAGAAATTCTAATATTTGGAAATAGAGAAAAGTATTATAAGTGATTTTCTTCAAGGCTTACCATGGTTGAACAAACCATCATCATGATGGTTTAACTCTTTTTATCTTACTTTGTAATGAAAAAAAGAGCATCATCCAGGCCGAGTTAATGTAATGCCAAAGTCAAATGCTATTTGATCAACAGATTCCCTTAAAACTAAATAATATCTATCCAACATTCCTATCAAGTAAACTAAACGCTAAGAATTTCAATTGCATTGAAGATCAGATCAACATTCATAGCAGGGGTTATTGTGAATCTCCCAATTGAGACAGGTGAAGATATGCATCAGTATCTATGTAACACAGTGGAAACAGCAACCGAATCCGTTCAGGACATCATATACAAACTGGCTGAAACATGAAAAAATCACAAACACCTTAAACACAAGGATCCACTCACCATATCCTTCCATAGTGATTGTCAGCTGATCACACTCCAAAATACCTAACATATAAATGGCTAATTGGAAGACCAATTCCGTAACCAGCCATTATTACTATATCAGTCGTTCCAAAGCCAGAATGCTCATTTAGAGGATTTTTTGCAGTGCTATAAAGGTATGTGAAGGTTTTGGGAAGGCCGCCCCTCGGAATCCCACCTACCTCATCCGAAACATATTACAGCAATAACGCCAACTTGTTAAGAATTTAGTGATCAGAAACATACACCAGGGAACGCCTTGGATAGTATCACATTATCATGGACGAGGATATATATGGAAATCCAGTGCGATGAGATGATGTTTAGAGCATAACACCTTTATGGCGACGTCCTCAATTCCATCAGCAACTACTATTCTGATAGGAGGAGCCACTTTATCTGAATCCATGTAACGCTCTTGGACAACTCTCAAGGAATTCTTAACCAACTCGAATACCATAAGGTGCAAGTGTGCTGGAACATGGCTGATACACAAGCTAAGGCATTACATATAAATGCATAAACAAATTTCTAATTGCTTTTGATAAGTATTGCAACAGATGCAATTCAATGCACTAAACTAAGAACCAAAACCAGAACCAAAAAGCATTAAGTCCATACGAAAATTGTAAATGGTAAGGAAGGCTGTTGGTTTTTCTTGTAGATGTTTTTGAACTTGACGAAGAACTCATTTTGTTTTCTTCATATATAGAGTCTTCTCCGTACATATCTCTTCATGATACTGCAAACACCAAGCATCTTTTTTTTCTTTTTCGTTTGTGCTCCCACAACTTTGTTGTTAGGCTTCTCATGAACTTTTCCATCTGTCATTTTCAAGTAGCCAAATCTTCCTTTGTCTTCCACATTGAAGGAGTGATCCATCTTGTTGGCCTTTCTTGTAGATGCTCATTTTGTTTTCATCATTTATATAGGTCTTCATGTTAATTATATCTTCCTCAGCATTACCAATGTAGTTCTCTTTCGTAAAATCCAATGCAAATCTTTTATTTTACATTTTGCTATTGAACACTTCTCTATCTATTGCATCCTTAATCATGCAACAGTCGTTTTCAGATAGTATCTTAAAGTCTTTATCAAGCAACTGATAAACACTCAATAGGTTTTTGTTTATTGTAGGAACATATAAGACATCATAAATTAACTTCAAACCTGAATGCCCTTTAATTGCTATAGTTCCTTTTTCCTTTTGCTTCAATGTAGTCTCCATTTCAAATTTGGACTTTGGAGATAAAACTTGTATCAATTTCTCTGAACATCTTTTTATCAAAGGTCATATGATTTGTGCAATCACTATCAATAATCCAACTTTCATTTAAATTGTAGTTAGCTAGGCATAATGCTGTAAATAACTCCTCCTCCTAAAGTTGATCATTTACAGCTTGCTTGGCATCTCCCACATGTTGTTGCGCTTTACTAATCCTTTCAACATATTCTTATTGTCCACGCTTGCTGCATCTTACATCTGCCCTCCTCCAGCACTTGTATTTTGGATGATTTGTTTTCTTGTAGTACGAATATAGTAGAAAACTCTGAGCATTGTTGTTATTAATCCTCTTTTTGTTGTATGACTTTATTGGAAAAGCGCTTTCTATGGTTCGTTCTTGCCTCATGAGTTTCCTTTGTTCTTGTGCCTCTAATGCACTTAACAATTTTGCCAAATTGATTTTTGCCAAATCCTTTGAATTTTCAAGTGATGAAATTATAGCCTCAAATCTTTCTGAGATGATTACTAGAATTTTTTGAACTATTCTAGAATCATCAAAATTACAACCAAGAAATCTTACGTTATTGGCAATGGCAATGAGCTTGTTGGAGTGATCCGTGATCGTTTCTGACTCCTTCTTTTTTTGTATCTCAAATTCTCTAATCAAGTTGAGCACTTGCATTCCTTTGATTCTTTTGTTCCCTGTATATTCCTTTTTTAAGAAATCCCAAATTTCTTTGTTTATCTTGAGCTTTATGATTTTGGAAAAAATTGTTGGAATGACTGCTAAAAGCAGGCAAACTTTTGCTTTGGACTTCCTTTTTTTCTTTTCTTTATGGATATTGATTTGAGCCCCCATTAGATTTGTTGGCAAGTCCGGAACGTCGTAGTCTTTATTTACAGCTTCCCACAAGTCATTTGCTTCAAGGAAGACTTCCATTCAAATAGCCCAACTTAGATAATTTCTACCATCAAACACTGGCAGAGTAATAGCAATGAACGATGATTCTGAATCCATTAATATGTGATTTTTGATTTGTAGTGTGGGAAGGCTTAGAATGAGTTATGAGTTATAGGTTCGTAGGTTTAGAGGTCCCTTAAGATTAAGAAAGCTTGTCAATTTATACAATTTTCTCTAACCAAAATTCAAAAATTGGATAACATCTAAACTAAATGAGCATAAAATAAGCATAAAATCTGCTAATAAATAAAATCTTAACTTTTAACTTAAAAGAAAACATTCTCGTAACAAATTTGTTTCAAAGTCAGACTTCAAAAGGCAAAATAAGAAGAGCCAACTGTACAAGGAAAAACACACAGAAATTAATCAACTTACGGGAAAGTAAAGTTAGGATCCCCGTAGAAAGTAAAATAAGGTGCACTTTCATACTCCCTTGGACAAACAGCACGGCACCCTCACTAGCATTTTGTGCAACCTCAACCGGAGACATTTTTGTATTAATACAACCCACACATTGAGAAGGAGGATTTACCATCCAAAATCCAAGAGCATATACAGAGAGTTTATATGTAGAAGTCCACAGAACTACACGATGCTGAAAACGGAAAGCAAGCAGTTCATATTCAGAAGGTAATAAGAAGGTAATAAGCATTCTAATCCCAATTCTTGACATGTAAAACCGATTCAGAAACTGATGAATGCCAGATCCTCATACGTGCTTGGATCCATTTATTTCTTCAACTGTTGAACGCCTAAAGCCATTGTCGGGACCACAGTGTTGTGTCTAACCTTGATTGCTTTGATCATTTTTGTGAAAGGATCACCGAAAGAATCCAGATACCAGTCTCGCACCTTAAAATTAAAGTTAATCAGAATGAGATGGCATGTTATAGAAAAACAAATACAAGCCTTCATCGAAAAGCAACCACGTGTACCATGGACCAGCTAAATTCTAAGAACTAAAGAACCCTTTTTGGCCCAGATCATGTTGATTCATCCCTGAATATCCACATTAACAAACTATTAGTAAAACCGATGCCGAAATTAGTAGGTGAAACTGAAAAAGCTAATAACAGCAGCGGAAGGCAAAGGAAAGTCGAGGTTTGTAGGCATTTGCTAATTATCATGTCATTCACTAACAAATCTGTTCTTTGATTCCAGCTTTAGGAAAGGGTAGTGTTTCTTGCTTTTCACTAGAAAGCCGTTTGGAATACGACGAGGGAGGGCTGGAGGGACGAGGGAGGATTGGATGGATTTCAGAGAGAGGGTAAACAAAAGGCAGAAGGTGGGATATTTTTGTTTACATGGTAAATTAATTGTCTAGTTTAAGTTAGGTTTAAGATTTAATTAAAAGGACAAGCACCTACCCAGGTTGAGATACCACATTACTTGCGATGATCACATACATTTAGCAAACGGTTTAGATTTTCTTTAAAATGGTTAAAAGATGTTTAAACGTGAGGTATGATAAAAGATACTGTCAAGGTCTTTGTGATTATTTGTGACTAATGAGTTAGCACCAAAGTATCATCAAAGTTGGAACAGATTAAAGCTACTGACTTCATGTAAGTAGAGCTATTGCTCCAAGTACTTATCAGTGGAATATTAAGTCTGATCAAATCACATTTCTTTTTTATTATACGGATCAAGTGACATTAAGCAGGAAAATGGGTCATTCCTGTCAAGAATCCAGATTCGTTCCATTTATTCGTTTCCAAATCTGGAAAATATTTCATTGAGCATCAACAAGACAACAACATAATTGAAGCAGACATAAGTTACGTTGACGGTGGACATGGCTCCATGAAGTAATCAACGGCTGTGTGGCACTAAACTACGGGTTGATTATAGCCCAGAAGTTGCACGAAACTTAAGCTAAAGCAGTTAAATGTTACAAGCTCTTCATTTAAATTACTTTTAGCAGCTGAAAGCTAGCTTTTGCTGGTAGGAACTTTGAAGTGCCCTAGTGCAACAAACCTGAAAAAGTCTTGATATCATACACAACAAACAAGATGGTCATAAGGCAAATCGTTCACTATATTTGGTTATTTTCATGAGATATAGCCAAATTTCCTCAGAAAATATAACATGACATGACTTTTGGAAAACCTAAATAAGTTATATTATCGTATTGCTTTCTGCTCGTTTCTGCTTGATCATCTGTGAAACGTGAAAGGGAAATAACTTGCAAGAAAAGGGAGATCCATCTGAATCAAAATGCTTACTTCAGTTGTAATAAAAGTTACAAGCCGTGCCACTCACAGAAGCCATAGATACACGCTTCATGTGATTTCAAAGCTCAGGAGGAATAGAAAGAAATTGAAATGGTGGGATAGTTGGCCAAAAGAAAATCACAAAATTCAAATGTTAAGAAAAGAAAACGTGGCCATAACCTAAAAACAAGACGTTCAAAGCCTTGCAAGGTCAAGAAAAAAAGAAGAAAGAAGAAAGAAGCTCAGGCAGGACAGCACCGTCAAAACTCTGATTTAGGCTTTATTCTGCTCCAACACGAGAGAACAAGGTTATGGAACTCTCCAACTCCATTGCAATTCTTCACATGCAAGTTCAGAAACTTGGTTTTGCACCATTGAAAGAAGCATCTTGACCAGCAACGAACAAAGAGCATGAGAAAGAAAAGACAGGGACTCGGGGTAGCTATGGTATTATGACCAAGAGAGCTGTGAAGTGATATAAAAGGGTAACTAACAAGAGATACTTGGTGAAGAGATGGATGCAGTTTATATAGTGAAAAAGGCGATGGAAATAAATGTGACACAGAAGATGCTGACATTCCAAAAACATGTTTGGTCCCAACCAGGAGTTAAAGAAAGTATCCAATAAATGGACCCAAAATACATGAACCAAGGGCATATAATGTACCATCTCTGAGTAGTGAGAAGTAGGATTATCAGTTAACAGATAAAAATGGTGACTGATTTGAGAGAAGGATAGGGGAAGGACAGAGTTGTAAGCAATGTGACTTAACCATCCCCACAAAACTGTGCAAGGCTTTCTCTCTCTCACTCATCTGCCTAGTATCTTTTACCCCCTCAGCTACGTAAAATAGGAAGAATATGAAGCATGAAGACTCGAATTTTCAGGCGAGAGAGAGAGAGAGAGAGAGAGAGAGAGAGAGGGATGAACAATATGAAAGGGTAAAACATTAGACACTGTTGTGTCAATTTCTACATCAGCTCCCTTTTCTGTACGAAGGTTCCTATGCAAGCAAATTTATTGATCTTTCTTTCTTACAGTTTCTTGTTGCATGACACTGTCAAGAACCATGCTTTTCAATGCCTAATTCAGTAATGCAATACTTGAGCTTGTTTTGTTAAGTTTTACTTGAAATGTATAAGAAGCTTTTCTGCAGGAGCAATCGAGAAATAGGGAAGCATTTACTGGGGTAATAATAACGAAGACCTTGCAGCATTCATTGCACCCAACGAACTCTCATGTGGTGTCATATTGACATTTCAACCTGCAAAACTAATGAGTAGATAAAGAGCATTGGGAAGAACGTATCAAGGTTCAAAATTGTAAAAATTGCCAAGATAAGGCATGTAACGAAGGGCAGTATAACCGTGGTCACTTCACTACGAGTTTACCTTGTTAGGGCATGTTCAATTATCTGAGAAATTTGTCTCGTGCTTTGGGTATTAATTAGCAAGTTTTGTTGCTAGCAAGGACCTAATGACTTGTGAACTCACACAATCTCCAAGATTGGATAGACTGCCAAACGATATCTTTTGATGCTATTGCGAGTCATAAGAAAACATAGAACAGCTTTGCTATGGAAAGCTGGCTACAGAACAGAGATATGGATTTGTCTTTGCACCTTCTGTTCTTTTCCTGGAAAATCCTTTTCCTTTAAATTATAAATCTTCTTTTTTTTGTGAAATACAACTCTATGTATAGTTAAGACCGTGGAATAAGATTATTAGCAGCCAGGTTTCGGGTGTAATAGAGAAGAAAAAAGGAAAACAGCAAGTCAGCAATTATTCCAGTGGTGACAGAACTGAAGATACTTGAAGAAAGAGAGAAACTTTGATCTCCAGTTCCATCACAAGAAGTGACTCACACTGCATATGCCTGCATAGTGCATAGCAAAGCGCGAGCTTGAATTTGGATGGAGTGAGGAACAAATCTAGAGTTAACGCGTGAGGAACATGGAAGACCACTTGGGATGTTACACTGGTCACCTTTTAAATCTTCATAATCATCACAACCTTTGTGATGTGACCACTCATTGGCAAGGCCTTGTCAGTCAGGCCTTCCTCCATCAAAAAGGCTCGCCCTTTTTCAGTTTTACTGCAGGCTGAAAGATCGTGAAAAGTAAAATGGATTCCTTCGTTTCCGTCTTCTCATCCTCTCTGTTCATGTTTTTGCATGCAAACGGTCGATATGACATTTGAAGATATGCAAAAGAAAAAAAAATGACGACTGTTTGCTTCTGTACGACCAGACTTTCCTGCAGAGAGGCAATTGTGTGCCTGGACCTGGGGTTTATTGCTTCTGCCAAATAAATGCTTCCTCCTCTTTCTTCCCTGTTTTTCTACCCCTCGTTGTGGGTCAAATTAGATTAATGACGAAGCACAGCCATGGATTTGGGTGCAAGGGTTGGGGATAATGATAGTTGCAGTGCATTGCAGTGCTTCGTTATTAGGTACCAACTGTTTCAAATTTATTGCTCTCTTCAAATTATACTTGGTACATTTTGTCTCAATTAGTGCCGTACATGCAGGAACATGTGCTGAAACCTGAAAAGTGAAACTTCACCAAACGCTTATACAACATCAAAGTCCTATTGAAAATATGAGAAAATGAATTATCTAATTATAACATACAAAATATTGTGATTTTACTTTTTAGTTGGAACTCATGTTATTTGAGAATTGTAAAAAGTTTCTAGATAAAAGAGGAAATTAGGAATTAGAACGTATATCAAAAGTATATTCAGAGCCAACGGAAAAAAAAAAAGAAAAGGATAATTCATAAGGAAAACCAAAATAAACCAGAAACAGAAAACAGAAAACAGAGATACGAGGACGAGGAAAGCAGACCGTAGCGATGGTACTTCTGTCATCTTGTCCTTCTTCTTCACATCTTCCCAACTCTTACCAGAATTGCCCCAATATACAACCTTCCTCTCGCGGCTTTCGCCTCCCCCGACCTGTCGGGTCAGCGTCCGACGTGTATGCACCGTGTCGTATCGACAAGTCGGCTCTTTTGGTAGCAGAAACGGTGTCGGAAGACGAGCTCTGGGCGGCTGCCCGGCTCCGCGTTCGGTCCTTTTACGACTTTGATCCGTCTTCTTTTGGTATCCAAGTCAGTCGGCTTCATTCTCATTCTCATAATTCTTTCCCTTTCTTGTTTGTTAACACTTCAAGTTTGTTGCTACTGCCAAAATTAAGTCAAAATTTTGGATGGGAAAGTTATATTCGTTAACTGTAATTACATTTCCAGTGCGAAATAATTGATCTTCTAGAATATTTATGCAAAAGTTGACTGTGTTAAAGGATTTGATCGAGTGAGTGGAATTGATGGTATTGATGTTGTGTCAAGTATTATTAGGATCACAAAATGTACTTGGCAGAGCGCGAATTTGAAGCGCTCAAGGAACGTATGGCTGGCAAGAGGACAGGGTTCAGAAGGGTTTCTTGCATAAATGCTACTCTTCCCTTATCGCAGCTATCCGGCTTGTTCGATGATTTATGCGCCGAATGTAAGGTCTGTAGACTTTTATTTTTTTAACATGTGTGTGTGTGTGAAATTTCTTTCATTTGGATGCCATTAGAATGTTCATTTCTCGGATCATATTGTGGTCTGTGAAGGAAAAAACCAAAACTTTGTAGCTATTAGGATGTTCTTGGCTATGGTCTGATTGTGAGTGCCTCTTTGAGTCTCTGACTTTGTAGGGTGTGGTGGAAATATTGTGAGTCACATCGTGCTGTGAAATTTAAGTGGAACTAAGATAAATCTGTTCAAGGTGTAGTAGCCATTGCAGTAAACCCCAAATACATCTGAAGATAGCCTGACTTGAGCTGTGTAAGATAAATCTGTTGAAGGTGTAGTAGCCATTGCAGTATCCCCGAAATACATCTGAAGATAGGCTGATTTGAGCTGTGTGATATCAGAATAAAAGCTATATGAGTTTGGATGGCAAGAATCATTTGCCATGCCTGAGATTGTCTTTACTTCTAGTATGCGTTTTCTTGTCTTTCATGGGCCAACCTCTAATGCCAAATTTCTGATTTGCTGCTATTTTGATCTCAGACTGCCATTTGCTGTATTTTTCTTGTCAATATTTTCTCATCGACTGATGTTTCTGGCCACATTGCAAAACTAATCTGGAAGTGTTCATGTATAAATCATTTCTTAGTGTTTCAGCTCAAGTCCAACGTTTACATATTATCTTTTGTAGTTCACAGATGATGGAGAACATCGAGTAGTAGTAGGCAGCCTTGATATTAATCAGTGCCTAAAACTTCCAGAAGAAATAACCGGAATGAGGCCAGAGGTACAAGCTGCAATGTATACATAAGTTTCAAATTGTCTTATTGTTGATTGTTATAGAGATCTATTCACCCCATTCATGACCTTCGTGCTTTTTCGTATCATCGATCAACAAAAAAGGAGAACAGAAAAGGATTTGGATTGAAAGACACTAACGAATTGAAATATCCCCACATTTTGATTGATCAGTCATCAATAAATAATGTGTTAATGTCTTTATCAGAGTTTCTTTTGAACTGTTTCAAGTTTTAAGGTAAGCAGTTACGTGCTATCTGTGTTTGCATTTCATTGATAGGGAATTGGGGCAGATTTTGCAAGGGCATACCTGAGCAACGTATGTGTGGCAAAGGAACTGCAAAGGAATGGATTGGGTTATGAACTCATCACAAAGTCCAAAATAGTGGCACAAGACTGGGGTGAGAACTCAGTTTGACTTCCATTTTCTTTCATACCTTCATTACTCATTGAATTTGCAACTTAATGCTCTGTTGTGGTATAAAGAGCGGAATTTTCAGCGAAAACCAACAATCGAAGTATCAATATGAAAATATTAAGTGGTCTGTAGTTTGTGCTAAGTGGAGCTTTCCTCAAGTGTTCATTATTATCTTGCTAAAGACTAAACCAAAGTTCATTACCTGTAACTTTGATGATCTGCTGCATAAATTTATTGATTGTGGTTTAGTGTTCTTCAAGCTTGAACAATTTTTATATATCGTAACAATCTTAGACAAGTTTAGCTGCTGACATTTTCACAGGCATAAGTGACTTGTATGTTCATGTTGCCATCAACAATGAACCAGCAAAGAAGTTGTACATGAAGAGTGGTTTCATATACGAAAATGATGAACCTGCATGGCAAGCAAGGTTCCTTGATCGTCCAAGGAGGCTGTTATTATGGTTTGGTCTACCTGGTACGCAAAATTACATAATAGTACAATAGTCAACACTGTGCTACAAGAAATACATTGTTGTAATTGTAAAATAGTCCATGTTAATAGTATTTCAAGTACATTTTTCGTAATTCTAGCCTTTCATAGAACTGTTTACCGTTAAATATGCAATCAGTGGTTGATTAAATTCGTATTTTGAACCTAAAGGTAGTTAAAACAGGTCATCCTTAATGTTTAAATTCCTTAGCAAATGCCCTCAACTAGTTGACGTGTTAATGCAATTTTGGTGGCAAGAATTGATTTTGATTAAAGTACCAATTATTTATAATATCACCATTCGAGATGTGAATGAAACATAAACCTAAAATTGAAAATTTTGAGTTAGTTGAAGGGTATAAAGTTTGAGAGACAATTATAAAAAAGTAAAGGCTACAACAGCAAAAAGAAGAAATCTCGTTGAAATGTGGAGTGAGAGGTTTAATAGAACGCACTTAAATAGTAAGTTTTGATGAACCTTTTGGTAAGTAATAGATTACTTATTTTTCCATATATTATTACTGAAGAAAGCATCATTTTACATTAATGGACTCATATTACAAAGCAAAAGATCATATTACATAAATAGACTCGTAGTACAAAGTTGGTACAAAGTTATTTTAGAGATTGACTAAGCTTGGATTTTAGTTCATGCTAGCTTGAGCCATCATTCGTTGATACGTAAGCTTATTTGAGTCATTTCTTTATTGTTCAATCTCATACACAAACATTGTTAAATGTTTTAAAAATCGAACTGGTAAGATAAGACGTTTAAAGTTTAAAAAGTTTAATGAATATTAAACTGTTATAAAATTGATTTAAATTGAATAAAATTTAAAAATTGAAAAATGATTGAAGAAAACTATTATTAGTAATTAAAAAAGTTTAATTAAAAAATATTGTTAAATACAAATTAATTAATTTAATTAATTTAAAATTTTGACCAATTAATTAATAAATTTACTGATTTTTAACAACAAAAATTATTAGATTAAATCGAAATGAAAAGTAAAAATTCAAACCGAAAATTTGAAGAGTTTAAGATTATTTTGTTACATAGGTTGACCTAAACATAAACATTGGTTGTTTTCTATTATGATGATATTGTGTCATTGCTTAGAGTGGGAAAATTTAAGTACCACACATTTATTAGTTTTGGTGAGTTTAATTTTAGTTCAAGTTGAGTCATTTACAATCCAAGATTCACTTTTTTTTTGATGTAATTAGAGCTTGCATTAATCAAAGGTGGGATAATAATCCCAAACTTGAACCGGGACATACAAATAAGAGTGTCGAGCTAACTGGTGAGCTTTGACATTATAGTGTCGACTAACCCAACCCACTGAAAAATCAGTGTGGCGCTTGAGAATACTTAAACAATCGTCTATAATTTTACCAAAATTAGATAAAGTCGTCCTTAGGTGATTGAAGGGAGTAAAAGACTTCCTGAGCATCCACTGCAATAAAGCACGGTCCTTGTAGGTGTTGATCAGCCCAAGACAAAAAAGATCTACAAGCGATAGCTTCTGCTATCTTGGGCTCAAATACTCCGTGGTGTAAACCTGAGATAGCAAACTCAAAAATTATGCATAAACAAAAGATACTACATTTTCGTTGGATTAGTTATGTTAAAAATTAGCCATTAAGACATAGAGGATCATGTGGCTGCATATAATTATTTTATGTTTAGTATTATCAGTACTAGAAATAGCTAATTTTCTAATTTTAAAACAAATTCTCTATTAATTAAGAGTAAAGTTGTGTATTACTGAACTTTTTCAGATCTTGCGTTGAAAAAGGTTTCATAATTCCATTAGGTAATTCTATGTAATTAATTATATCTACAGTTTTCTTAAACTATGTCCATTGACGTTAAATTCATCAAATTAATTAGGTCTATACTTGAAAGAAAGGAAAATAGTAAGTTCACTTGTCTTTTTGGTTAAATGTATACTTATTTAATATATTAATAAGAATGACAAATAATTTAATTTAATATCATATATTTAAGTCGTTAAAATTAATTATTAATAAGAATTGTGAATGTAATCAAACTAAATAAATTAAATTTAATAAGTATTAATAAATATAATTAAATTTAAATCATTTTCAATATATATATTTCAAATACAATTTGATTTAATAATTAGAATATATTTGAAATAAATAACTAAAAAATTAATTATTTAATAAAATAATAGTTTTATTAATAATTGTTTAATAAATATTGTATAAGATATTAAATAAATTTATTTATTTAAAATAACTTATCTTTAAGTTTTATCTTATATGTAATTATTATTAGTGATAAAAAATAATTATATTGAAATTAATAACCAAGTTTTACCAAAAACCAAAAATCAGAAAATTGAAAACCCAACACAAAAAAAATCGAAGTGAACCAATTCCCTATTTAACTCTTACAAAAATCTGGTAACAATCCAAAGACACTTAATTGGAGCCATTTCCTGATTCTTCAATTCCATAATAAACTCGAGAGCTTCCACGATTAGCAGCCTATTTTGGGCAAATAACATAAAATGGCCCCTGTATTACAGTTGACTATTCAAATTAGCCCCTGTATTTTTAATTCATTCAATCTAGCCCCTGTGTTTTCTAATTTCATTCAAAATACCCATTTGAAATTTTTGGGACAAAATTACCCTTCGGTTATCTGTATCATACGGATTTTGTTGGATTATTAGCCTTGGATGGATTATTACCGTATACTGCTTAAAGACAAAAACCTACTTTAACATCTAATGAAATCGGCTCCGACATCTGATTAAAGACAAAAACCGAATTCTGTTGGATAACCGAAGGGTAATTTTGTCCCAAAAATTTCAAATGGGTATTTTGAATGAAATTAGAAAACACAGGGGCTAGATTGAACGAATTAAAAATACAGGGGCTAATTTGAATAGTCAATTATAACACAGGGGCCATTTTATGTTATTTGCCGCCTATTTTGTGCTTTGCATTATCTCTGTCTTCTGTTATCACGAAAAACCAAGATCGTTCAAATTCAGAATATATTGTAAATTAGATATGCATTACAAATGTTAAATAATATATCTTTAATAAATTCTAAAAACAGACAAGCAGTTGCTAACAGTTTAAAGATAAATATTTATATATAAAACATATTTATGCTGGAAACAACTATTATAGTTGGAATTAACAGATAATTCTTCATTCATTCATAGTAAAATTAAATTAATTACAATCTGATTACATACATATATAGATTGTTGCAGGAAACAAATGTTGCAGGAATCAAGCCACCAATTACGGTAATCAAGCCACCAATTACGGAGGAGTTGGTGGGGGAAATATGTTCCAACACTCCCCCTCAAGCTAAATCGTGGAATCACACACATTTAGCTTGTACATCTTCAAACACTTTGCCAATTACTGCCTTAGTCATAACATCTGCCAATTGATCTTTTGATCGCACAAATGGAAGTTCTACAATTTGTGTCTCTAGTTTCTCTTTGATAAAATGTCGGTCGATCTCCACATGTTTAGTGCGATCATGCTGCACCGGATTTTCAGAAATGCT
>JAOQMR010000008.1:616733-650409 GCA_027563865.1 Erythroxylum pelleterianum
TAATTGTCTTGCGTGTTAGAATTATTTTTCCCTTGGGTTCGATATCCGGTTCTTACCGATTTTTATTACTTGTCGACGGGGTGCAGTTGCCTCTAATTGGTCTAGATAGAATTTAATTTATATTGTTCTGTTTAGACCGTAACACATGCTATCCCCTCTTGTAAGAGCCTGGGGCAGCCGGGGTTTTACCTGTAGGTGAAGAACTAGATGGGCCCTCGATAATGAGGTGCGTCCGCTTAGCCCGCCTGTGAGGTGGTGCGCTAGGTGGGCCCTCGGAGAGGTGGGCCCGGTTGGCCCGCCTACGGGGTTTCCTCGAATAAAAAAAAAAGGTTGCGTATTATCAGACCTCTCCAAACCCTGCTTTATTGCGGGACTTCGGACTGAGTATAATGATGATGATGATTTATTGAGTCATATCCGAAACTATAAAATTTGCATTTAAATCAATAAATTCTTCACTTGATTATCATTTATTATTTTTTGCATTTGATATATTATAACTTAAGTCCATTGTGGTAAATTTTGCCAAATTCATTATTTGTTGAGAGCCTAGATCACTTTTGGTTTAATATAAATCCAACAACAAGAAGAAGGATTGATTTATTATTATTATTATTATTATTTTCTTATTTTAGTGATAATTGGTATTATATTATCTTGAATAATTGCACTGATTTTCAACAAAATAAGAATTAATAATGACAAGAAAGTAGCAATATATGCAAAAAAGATATGAATAAAAAGAGTTGTCAACTGCTTATTCCATATATTTTAAGAACTTGATCAACATAACATACAAGTTCATAAGGAAATTTTCATATTTTCCAATGCCCCTTTATTCGATTTGCTCCCCTGGAATTTTAGACCCTGCAAGATTCAAGAAAAATAATAAGTAATTATCAAACCGAAAGTTGACGTAGGGAATTTAATTATGAGAGGTTTACGGGTTATAATCAATTTGAATTTTGCCAGCGTTAGTGTCAGCAATCTGAGAGAAGGCTTGCTGAGAGAGATCGATGGTAGCTTGACAACCAGGAGATGGGCATCGATCAACAATCTTTACGGTGACACTGCCCCCCTTACACGGCTGAGGAACGCCTTGGTTTGTGGCGCCTGTGCAGCTAACTCTGTAGAATTTGCCACAGGCTGCTCCATTGTTCCACAGTGCGTCGCTTGCAGCTGCTATCATCACACCTTGATCTTGGAATCCATAGCAAGCGGATGCTATTACAATGAGCACACACCAAATAAAGATCGTTAGTTAGCTACTTGATTGCCTGGCAACTGTTAATGCATGTCTGCTAAGATCAGGAGGCAATTTTCTTAAAGGTTTAAGGATTATTATCGTATTAAGAATTGATACTCACGAACATAAACTGTATAGAAAGTGGCAGTTCCTGCAATGGCAGATGCCATTGGAACGAGGCTTATCATGACAAGCCCCAGGAAGGCCAATCCACGCGTTGCCATTGTCATCTCTCCTATATTTCAGTAATTATGATGTAAAACTCAAGCACAACGACAGACACAACACTAATAGCTTATCAGTGCATGGTCTTAATGTTCCCTTTTTATAGAAGAGCTAGTGCTGTTGGCAGTCCTAACACGCATTCTGAGTAGCGAAACTGTGACTTTTATGCAGAATACAAGTTCATCGACGTCCCTTTCTTCTAGTTATTTTCTGGTCCAAGACGGTACTATTACTTTTCTGCTGTGGAATGATCTGATCAATCAAGGTTTTCCAGAAAAAAACTTCATGGCCTAATTTAAACAGCTTGAAAATAAAATCCTAATGAGTTTTCTAACATTCTGCCATCGTCCATCTAATCTTCAGTCCTTTACATGACTGCCTAGTTAAAAGATAAACGAGTTTTCTAACATTCTGCCATCGTCCATCTAATCTTCAGTCCTTTACATGGCTGCCTAGTTAAAAGATAACTTCCTGATTTGATATTTACCATTGTTTTTTCTTCTGATCTCTTAAGGTGGGGTGATAATGGATCGATGAAACTACTGTTGCCAAGTCCAAAGTACGAACTTTCAACTCATCTGGTTCCTTAAATTACGTTCATTAATGTATTAAAGAAGCATAAATGTAGGAAGACAAATACACAAAAAGTCAAAATCTATATCCAAATAAATGTCACAGGCACAAAATCTTCGCTTGGCTGATTGACTTTTTAGCAGATAAGTGTTAAACGAACTAAACTGCACATGCAGATACATACGAAATCTGATATCTATGGAAATTAAAGTCACTTGCGTGCAGAGACGTAGCCAGCCAAAAAATATAGCGGGTCCAAAATAAATTTTTTAAAAATCTTGGGAGACCCAAACTCTAAAAATTATATTTTTATATAGAAAAAAATTAAAAATTAAAAAAATTTAACTTTTTTAAATTTTCGCCGGACCCAGTGCCCCACTAGGCCAAGCGTGGCTACGTTCCTGCTTGCGTGCATGGTATAATCAACAAGAATATACTCGAATTCTCAATGTCTTTGTCAGGAAAACAAAATCCTAGACTTGGTTTTTGCGATTCGTAGGAATTTATTAATTTCAATACAAGGCGTAGGAATTTATTAATTTCAATACAAGGCAAGTAAATTGGTTTTCATATACTGTTATCCAAATTAAAATCTGATCTTAATACAGGGACTTACACATGATTGGGCTTTTAATTCAATATGGCTTTCATTTGCCTTTTGGGTCGGACTGTGGAGTCCGTATCATTAAACAAACAGGCCCCCGAACCAAGTTTCTGCCTCTCAAAGATGGATCGAAGACCAATATTGTTTATTGGTCATACATGCATAATGCCAAAATCTTAAATAATGCTATATAATATTTATTTTAAATTTTAAAATAAGATTAAAAAATACATTATTTTTATTCATTAAAAAGGAAATTTTAATTAAAAGTTGTTAAATAAAACTTAATTTAATTAATAAACCAATTAAATTTTATAATAAATATTATTAAATTCGAATAATTATATATTACATTGCACTCAAATTGGCTTAGGAAATTAATCAGTGGTCAAAGGTTGATGAGAAACTCTCGTACGACAAATCTATACCGGCCTGGTTTTTGGATCCGAAACCCCTGATTAACCTTAACAGTATGTAACAACATTACTCGCTTCCTAGACAATCCCTCGACGTCCCACCTACGTCTCCGTATTTATCCATCTATCTGCAAAAGCTCCTCCCTTTTCTTATCCATAGTTGCCAATTCACATATAGATCCGATCCAACGTTGTATCTGCTTTCTGGGTCGTTGAGAATCAATTCTCTCTCTAATTTAGCCATGCCTTCTTTTCACGATCAACACCGCCACCACCAACACCACCCACCGCCTAAACCCAACCAAAAGTTCCTGTCTTTAATACTAAAGGTGGTGATAATGACTTTTATAACGACCCTTTTCTTCCTATTCCTCGGTGTTGCCGCTATCCTTCTCCTACTAGCCACCGCCGTCGTCCACCGCCACTCCAGCCCCGAAAATTCCGATGCTGGGTGTTTTCTGAAGGACTTGAAGAAACTCCCACAATTCAGGTTTCCCAAACGAACATCTGACGTTGAATGTGTTGTTTGTTTGGAAGGGATTAGGCAAGGTCAATGGTGTAGGAAACTGTTGGGTTGTGGTCACGTTTTTCATCGGAAATGTGTGGATACGTGGCTCGTAAGGGTGCCTGCTTGCCCCGTTTGTAGAACACGAGTTCGGTTGGATGTTGGGAATCAGCCAGAGGATAGGTCTTTCTGGAGTTCCAGATGGAGGAATGAGTTGAGTGTGTGGTAAATTTTGTAAGTTTTTTTCTTGAGTTTTTGTATCAATTATGGAAGATTAGATTTTTGGTTATTGAATGAATGGTTCTTTCAAGTCTTTGATGGAATTGAAGAATGATTGCTGTTGTTGATACTTGTTGATCTTTACCTGGGTTCATGGATGTGAATTTAGGACTTTATCTGTTTAATTCATGATTGATAACACCAGGAGCGATGAATAGAAACGTATAATTTTAGCAGTTATTATTGTTTGTGATTTTATTTGTGCGGTTGAAATCAAACTGAGATTTCAGGTTTCGACCCGAAGCAACAAATTGCTTTATGTGTTGGAAGTTCAGTTGTTATATTTCTGTTTCTGTTTCTAGCCGTTTGTCGGACTTGTCAACCAAAAGGAATGTTGATTTAGATATCTGAATTGTTGGGGAAAAACCAGGATGTTGTTATCTTTCATATGACCTACAAAATCAAGAAGGAAATTGACTAAAAGGGAATCTAGTAACTTAAATTTTTGTTTGGATACACTTGAAGACTACTGATATTTATCATTCAAATTGATGTGGATAAGCTGGAAATATTCTTTTGTGATGTTACCCCCGAGATTTGGCCTTATTTTGAATTACTTGTAGATTGAAAGAAGTTTTAGAATGGTCTAAGTTTATTTATAAGAGCTAGATATTCAAGTTCATATTTGTATTATGATCATTGAACTCCTGCAGGAACTTGTACTTGATACTTGCAAGAACCGAGAGAAAACATTCTGTTGGCTGCTTAAAGCAGTCGCATGTGATGACGTAGGTTTGATCATTGAGTATACTATATGGACTTTTAGCCGGTAAACTCTTTGGATGGATTCATCCTCCAAAAGGTTTATTTGAAAATCTTAATCGTCAGAACCAAGGGGCAAAGAATCTGAGGAGATTCATGGCATAAACTTCAACTGCACTGTACTTTGCTGTTAGGTTCACTTCATATAAGATTGTCGCCCTTACTTGGTTTTCTTTGATGTCGTATGCTATTTTCCATGTGTTTAGGTTGACATTTTGAATTGAAAGTACTTCTGTTGTATAACTTGGAATTTTGTTTATTCCTTCACAAACCAACCTCTATCTTCCCTTATTCAAGGTGTCTTTGGAACATCCAATTCTGGATTTCATCGTGGTTTTCTTTGTGGGTTGAAACGTGTAGTTTACACAGGGAATAGATTATGGTAAGTCCCCATTCAGTGAGGACTGTTGGATGAAGACCTGATGTATATAATCATGATGTCAAACTTTCTTGTGAATGTGAATTAAGCAGCTAGATTGGGTTTTGAGTATGGTGCATAGAACATAAACTCAGTTATGCTCTTTTAAGAACATCCACCTTTTTCTACATGCACAAGAAGCGACTTCCTAAGTTAGTGTTTTTTCTTCCATCAGTTTACCTTTAGTTCAACTATTATTCTGGCTTGCCTTTACCGACGATCCCATTGTAAATCTTAAAATCTTGCTTCTAGATTTGTTACCGCCCTACTTTGTATATACGAATTGCCTGGTTTTCGTGCAAATGCCTGCTTTTTGGAAATTGAAACTTGAGTTACTGTGAAAATGCAGGTATGAACTGATGAACCCATGATTTCGCCCATACTGTGACTAAACCATTTTCTGTTTTCTTCAATCTTTGCAACAAGCGCTATCTGGCGATGCCATGTTTTATTCTGGCTTAACTACCCATTACTTGCGCGTTGCATATTGCACCAACCTCCTGAGCAAGTGTGGTTGTGAATAAATGACATTTATACATGTAACCGATCGTGAAACCAAACTTGATCGTTTGGACAATGATGGTTATCGATCCCTTGTGAACTGTAGCTATGTTTAATGATACCTCCACAGCCGTTCCATCGAACAAAGAGCCAATCGCAAGTTCAGTAAAACACATTTGTTATAAATGTGAGGAATAAGAAGCAAGCATTGGTGGTGATTGAATTCCTCAGCTTTACATAACTTTTGGGGTGCCTTGCATTGAAACCGTATAACATTCAGATACTGAGGATCAAAGAATCTCCTTATTTGCTAATGTGAAGTGCTGCAATTTTGCTGATGAGACGATGAGTTTTGAAAACTAGCAATTAACTGTGAATCAGTCTTGTTGTGGTGCTATTCAATGGTGGCTTGTGGTTCAGCTATTCTAGGACCCCAGGCAAAGTCTTCCAATAGTAACTGTTTCCTCCGAGCTACCAAAATTAGTAGTTGGATGTTCTCACTTCGTTTCTTTATGGGAAAATCGTTGATCTTCCATTTTATAAAATAAGTAGTTAATTTGATCATCCATTCACTAAAACAAATATTTTTTGGGTTAAGTTTATAATTAAGAATATATGTTAAAATTATGCTTAATTGAAAATCTTTTTGGATGGTTTAACAAATTATGGTAAAATTAAATAAATTCTAAATTTTACGTTAAAAATATAAGTATTTCCAAATGCTTAATTAATTAAAAATATAAGTATTTAAATTACTTGAGTAACTCAATATCATGGTTTAGAAAAAAAATCTTAAAATATAATATTATAACAATATTTTATATAATTAATTAAAGTACTTATCAGAATTGTATTATACTTGCATTGAAAATTATCTCAGGTTGTGCTTATTTGGTGGGTATGCGAGGAGAGAAATGAGTATGGAATGAAAAATAAAGCTTAATAAGAGGTTATGATTAGATGGATTATACTTTCATTCATAATTTTGAACATTACTAGAGGAATGAGAATCATTCCTTCGGTATCCTTTATTCTTCAATACAGTAGTTTTGCTACCATTATTTATTCCTACCTTACGAACCAAAGCAATACTTGATTTTTTCAGGTTTAGTAAGATTTAGTATTCTTTAACTAATAATATTATTAACTAATTAATTACAATATAATTAATTAAAATATAATTTATTCATTAATTAAAATATTGTAATTAATTAATTACTTAAAATATAATTAATTACAACGTAATTAATTAAAATATTATAATTAATTAATTACTTACATTATAATTAATTAAAATATAAGTAATTAATTAGTTACAATATAATTAATTAAAATATAATTCATTTATTAATTATAATATTGTAGTTAATTAATTAATTACAATATAATTAATTTTTATTTTTAATATTTTTTATAAACTAACAATTAATAAGAATTATTATTATTATTATTATTTCTTTTTCTTAAACAACCACTGTAATAATAACGATAACATTCTTATTTTACAATATATTTATTGTCGTTCCCCTCAAAAAACAAATTTATTGTCGTTACTATTATCACGTGATAACCCACGCCGCTCATTTTTTAAACTTATTTGCATCGTTCCCCGAAACTGAAGGCCTTGCAAGACTGCAATTGGACAATACGGATAGACATTACAGCATCTGTCGAGGACATGAGGTGAAGAACGAAAGAAAGATTGCGTCTTTGTCTCAGATGGTGACCGTATCTTCTTCTCTGCCATCTATCAATGGGAGGCTGCTTCTCTCTTCTCAGTCTCTGTCTCATAGGCATCTCCCGTCTGCAACTACTCTCAGGTGAGTTAGTCAACTGAACTCTTCAATACCCATTTTTGCAATTCGGTCTTTTGAGATGTCTCCATTTGACTCCCTAGAAAGTTCAATTAGCAGAAGAAGACCCGCGAATGAAAAGGTTACAGCTTTGTCGTATTTAACGATCTGCTGCTGTTTGCTTCCTCTGGTTATTGAGATGGGGTGTAGAAATAGTCAAGCTGCGCTGAGAGAGTGTATTGGGTAGCAATAAAGATGGTTGTTTTACCCATTTCTGAGTTATGAAAACTAGTTTAATGGGACAAGGATGTGGAATTCTGGAGTTGAAAGACTTTTTATGTTGACCACTATCGTTGGTCACATGTGGAGCTCTTTGACTTTAAAGTTACGAATTGAGGAACTTAGAGGCAATTTAGAATGTTGCATTTGCCTAATTCTCATCCTTTTCTTGGCAATAGTTAACTAAATTAGTGAAATTCAAATTCTTGTTATTTCTGACAAACAAGTATCTATTTATCGTTTCTCGGAATCAAAACAAATTTCCAACGAATGGGTTTTGGAAAATCACGTACTTGGTGTTTTGGTGTCTAAAATTTACTTTGCTTAAGGGGAGAAAGCAAATTAATAAGAAAAAGAATTAATTTTGTATTTTTTTCTTTCATTGACTCTGCTGAAATATATGTGCTATGCCTTTTGTTATGTATTTAGAAATACTACAATTGCATATCATTTGGGCAGTAAGCATTTACAGGTCTACAACTGGTGGGATAGATTCTTGCTCTTGATATTTGTGAACATACAGAATTTCTCCATATTTGAAAAGATTTTCTTTTCAGGTGGGGATTTATGAGGGACCAACATGCAAGTTCAGTTACGAGTAGAACCAAGAGTCAAGCATTTCAACTATTGGCAAATCCTAATGTATGCATCAAACCAAGGCTTCTGTTATTTGCCAATATATTTGGTTTGAATATACTCAAAGGTCTTTGTAGGTATGTGATTGGTGATTCAATCAAATGAGTGCCTTATGGTAGATAACTGTATTTACTTCTGCTATTTGATATCATTTAAATTAAATAGTTAATGATCTAATATTTTTGTAGCCACTGAAGCTTAGCAACAAGAACAAAACTTCATTCTGTACTGTGATTGCTTAATTTGATGAAATTGTTATCGAATGTGTCAACATAAGTGGTACTTTCTTCTGATGTATGAGATTTGTTTAGTTTTGATTATTCTCTTTCTGGTCTATCTGGTAGGTCTCTGGAAATATGAAAGATGAGATTATAATGGTTGATCCTTTGGAGGCCAAGCGACTAGCAGCGAAACAAATGCAGGAAATCAAAGCAAGAGAGAAGTTCAAGGTGAAACAAAACTATGAAAGACAGTTGGAATCAAATGACTTTGATTGCTTTCAGAAAACAATTACCTAATGATTTTCTTCACGACAAACGCTTACCCTGAATCTCTCATTGGGTTTGTAGCATGGTTAAGTAGGATAGAGTCCCAAATCCATATGTGTCTAAATACATTCTTTGACAAAATCTTCTTAGTTCTATCTTCCTGGGAAAGAGGAAAAAGTTAATTGACCATACATGATTTTCTTGTATCTTGTCTTTTGATACTCTTCAGTTTGATAGATCTCTATGCTCATGTTCTTAGTAGAAGCATTGTTGATTAGATTTTATCAACATTCTGCATTTCATTCTTCCTTGTTAGCTTTGGTAATACTGAGAGCGTCACGATTCAGATATCATCAACAATGATAACTGCTGTTCTTGTGCTAGAAACGTCGTCAAATTGAAGCAATAAATGGCGCATGGGCAATGATTGGTCTAACAGCAGGCCTGATTATAGAAGGTAACACTGGAAAAGGTATACTGCATCAGGTAAGTTCAGTGTTCATTCAGTGCGTGTTCCCTTTATCAGTTTCAGAATTTTCATTTCGACATGTCACAATAATGGCTATTTAGTGATTCAATTTAATTTGCTTATCTTAGTTGGCTGGATACTGGTCTGCCATCATCCACTTCTTTGTGCGGTAGACATGCCAGTACGTTTAGAAAGCTGCTGTCTTGAAATTTTTTTCATAATATTCTTTGAAATAAACCTGGAACATCTTACAATTGTTGATTCAGGTCACAAATTGTAATATTTACTTTCTTACAAACTATCAGAAAATTAAATGGTATATTATCCTTCACCTATTTGTCCCCTCCATGTCCTTCCTGCTATTTGCCTTTTTAGGTCAAAGCACCTTCTTGATACAGAAACACCTGTGTTAGGAAAGTGGCTGGAATTATTGATCTCAATAATTTAGCAACTTCAAGGCGTGAATTGTTTTCGCTTTTTTAACATGATATCAGGATTGTGCATATCTATAATGCCTCCTTTAATGAGTATGTCTATGCAGAAGCAAATTGATAGTGTAACTCGTGTTCAGAAGTAGTTGTCATTGATTTTGTTTCTAATTTGAGCGCACTAGGTAATGGATCGAAGGATACACACACACCATGTGGGCTCTCTTGATCTAGTCTTTCAATTACTGGATAACTCTTAAAAGTCTATCGACATCATTAAGAAGCCTTAGACCATTCGTATCGGTTTCTCAAAACAAAAGGAATGAGGACTCGGCTCAAACAAGAAGTCAGACAATAATTTCCTTCCACGATGCTTGGAATAAATCAAGCCAATGTGGTGATTATCGTGGCGAATGCGAAAATATCATGATAACCAAGTTGTGGGGTCTCAAGCAATCGTGAGATTGGTTGCAGCTGTCTATCGCCATGATTGTGCTTGTGGGGCTTTAGTACGAAAGAACCAAATTGTCAGAGATACGCAATCTAGGTTCAATGGCCACAATGAAAACGCAGATAATCCAATAGAACGGTAAGCCAATGCGTGCTTCTTTTAGCCTCCTCTGTCAAGAGAATTTCATTACTCCATTGTCAACGTACCAAAAAGAATATGACCTGCTAATTGATAAACGAAGATCACCCCCTCAAGTTTCTTACCAGATAAACATGGGAAAATCAAGTTCTGCTGGGATGTGATCCATTGAAGATTTCCTTGTAATCAAAAGTCGCTTCAAAGTTTCATTACCTTTGACTTATCTTGTTTTATCAATCTCCAAGCATTTTCCTAGTGCATTCCTCGTATCTGGTTTCTTCATTTTGACTAAAAACGAGTTAAAACTTCAAAGTACGTCATCCTAAACGATTGCTTCAATCCTTGAAACAGCTTAACCAAAAACGTAAGAAGATAACAAGAAAAAACACGTATTATAGGCTGTTCTGTGGCGGTGTAAAGCAAGTTTTGGTGATGGTGATTGGTTATTATAGTATTTACTATTTAGACTTTTCTACGCATAAAACGTCGGACCGACCGAAACACGCACATTAACAAGAAAGAAGGTTTCATTTCTTTTTAGCTGTTTGAAGTAGTGCGTATATGGAGGGAAGAAGAAAAAGTAATGGACACGGTGATGATGTTCATACGAGCGCCTAATTGCCCAACTTGGACTAGACATAGAGTTGGTGTCCAACTGGGTCTATTAAGAACAAGTTCAACTATTAAAATCAACTCTTTAGTTTGGAAAACAAAATGACCTAACGTGGTTAAAGAAAGACCAATGCATTGACCACAAGGTAGGAAATTAGGAAAAATAGACACCCCCCTGGAATTAGTTTGCACGTAATAGAAAAAGTCTTCTTCCTAAAACTTTTATTTTAGCTTTCACAACAGACAAAACCAAACTCTCCACAACCAACTCTTTTCTTTTCTTTAATTTTTTATTTGTAAATCGCGCACATCTTGATTAGGAGAAGGAGATAGATACCTTCTGTTATGTTATCATCATCTTCTTTGCAATCAAATCTCCATTAAAGGGTCTCATTAAGTGATTGCCTTCTAGTCTATCCTTATCTTAGGAAAGATCTTGGTGAGGGTCGTGTCGTTTTCCAAGTTAGACACCCATACATAGAGATAAGAGTTACTTTGTGCTCGCATGGTAGTTCAGTTGGTCATTGGAAGGAAAGTTAAGATCAAGGCCTCAGGTTCGAGTCCCGGCAGCGGTAGTATAAGAGTTCATTTAATGTAATAACTCTTTGTGCGCACTAGTGTTGGACAACTTTTTTAAAAAGCTGGCTGAGATCAGACCGTGATTTACCCCCCTCACAATTCTGTCGGACAGGAGTGTGGAGGCGCTTAGGGTGGGCGATTCCACCTTTTGAGATCAAGAATTACTTTGTTTATTGAGGACAAGAAACATTACCATACTACAAGTCAAGAGATCATGCAATGGCACGTCAAACCTGCCGTCTAATGTTCTTGGGTGCTACAAATTGATGGCCGTATTATAATCCCCAACTTACAAATCACAATACGGGAAGGCGCAGTAAGACTATTTGTTCTTTGGCCTTTTGCGCGTGACTTGGATGATAAAAAGGACCATTCAAAAGTTCAAGGCAGGGAATTAGCAGCCAAGACATTGTATACGGTTCATGATTTGTATTAAAAAGAAAAATAGGAAGACAACTTGGATTGAGCTGCGACATAGTCTCCCTTTCCTACCTTGGACTTGGACCACCGGTTAAGAATTTCCCACAACTCCACGTGTTCATATAAAATGATTTATGCATATAGTATTTAATCTTCCCAACTCCTAACACACAATATATATAATTAATTACATGAAGGGAATATATAGTGACTTTCTAACCAACAATTGCCATCGAATTGATACCAATACCCTTCAGAAATTTCATGGTTTTCGTTTTAGCCGTCTCTTTCAAGCTTGCAACTACTTTGTCGTGTCGGCCATGTAAAATCTCTATTAGAGACATCACGTCCCACAAAAAGGTGGTGCCATTGGAAACTTGTAGAATTGCTTATCCTCTCCGGCATTTATTTTTATGGAATATGATTTAGTTGACCTCTTTTTGTCATTGTAATCTTATTCACTACTTCTTCAAGATTCTTCACTTAAAATCGGTGCTCTCCAATGAACCCTACTGCTAGCGTATTTTAGTATCAGATCAAAATTAGCAGCTACAATGAGTTAAAAATTACCTACCTTGCAACTTGGAAAGTTCAAAGTGTAATGTTGTTGTCAACTGAGGAATCCTAGTTAGTAATGGAACAAGGTCAGATTGACTAACTATTTTATGTTGTCTTATAATAAGACAATTTAATCAAAGAAATGTTTTGTTTGTACGCTTATCTTTATGACGTGTCTTATCCTGCTGCTTATAGGTTAAATATACAGATGCCAAACATTATTATTTAGTCGTCCAATTAAATACCAATTCAAAACACTCTTGTGGTGGGTCTCAGTTGCATTTACTTGTTAATGACTACGAAATTTCTAAGATAAAAATACATATATTTCTCAGATGCAAGTATTTATTTTCTTAATTTAATGTTAGACTTAGTGATTATTCTTTCAAAATTCAAACAAATCATGTCAAAATATTTTTTCATTCACATGATATTTAGTCAACATATTATATATGTAAAAACAATCTTTTTAACTTACTGTATTTATACAAGTCTTAAAAGATTAGTCACTATATTAAAAATGTTGTACTAAATTCAAAAATACTAGACACTTTTAATAGGTTATCTCTATATTTACTAATATAGCGAATGTCAATGTAATAGTTGTTAGTTGTTGGTGGAGAGTCGCCAATTACATTAGTTTCGAACAATTTGAAAATATAAACCACTAGAGACTAGCACGATAATGAAAAATGTTGATTATTTAGAATTCATAGAGATGCTCAATTGACGAGACTTGCGCATAACTAATCTCCAGTAAGTCGTAACCACGAGGGTTGATTTGAACAGTCTTGTTCACCTTATCTTATACGAAACTTCAATCCTCTTAAAGGATAAAATCAAAAGATGGATAATGTTTTGAAGTTGGTTGTTAGAATTGTGGTCTTTGCTTTCATATCATCCACACTCATGGATAAAATCATGGGAAAAGTCGAACCATTTTTTCTTATTACAACGACTGAGGTGTGTCTACTTATTGCAAGATGACATATGTTGCATCTCATGTCCAATTAGATTTGTCTTTTCTAACACTATCCCAAATCATCAATCCTTTATACCATTGTTACAAACTGGTTACGAGGTGAAATGCAGCATGAGAGCATTAGAATAAGGTTTCCAAATTCTAGTATATGCGCTCTTAATTCCCGACATTTGTATAGTTCCAAAAAGAAAATAAAATATTCTATCGTAAAACTAATAAATAATTTTATCATTATATATTGCTCCTAAGAAAAAGATTATAATATTTTAATTATTTAATTTTGGACATTATTTAATAATTGGACTTAGTTGAGTTCTTGTGGGACTCTTTCAAGACAAGTTTGATAAGTTTCAAATTATAATCAAGATGGAACGTAATAATGGTTATCTTCTGAAAATTTAACTTGATTATGGTAGCAAGATTGTGGCTGATATTCATATGTGATATGGGCTGAATGATGTCATTTTTGGATGAAGGTTCCTACAATAATTTTCGATGATCTCTACCAGCTGATTGTGTTTAGCTACAACTTTATCTGTTGCAAACTTTTGTAAGCTAAGTCACGTGACTTGTGCAGATTTTTTTGAGCTATGTTTTATTGGTAACTGTCGTTGCTGATTGAATGAGAGAGCAGTTGTTTTTTATTGGGGTTTCACGTAACCTAGGCTGATGTGTGTGTGCTCCGCTTTTATTTTGTTATGTTGTCGTTAATGTTGCATATTCCATCTTTAAACGACAACAGCGGGTTGAAAAGTTGTTGATTTTGTATGATTCTTAGAATTGTACTTTTTTGTGTTTTGAACGTCTATTGAGATGGGCTGTGGAGTAGGTTGAAAATGTTGATTTTTGCAGCTAGATTTTGCTTATGAGTGCGTGAATCTTTGGTGACTGTCTTATTATTCATGGTGTTAGTTTTGTGGTTGTTGATTGTGAGTTGTGGTGTGAGAAAATTTCAAAAGTTGCAATTATTATTCTTGGTCGATATTGTGATGTTTGTTTAATGGATTGAGTATGTTTCTGGTGGCTGCTGATAGTGATGTTGGTGTGTGAAAAATTCCAGCAACCGTTGTGAATTTTGTAGTTTTGATGTTTACAATGTTTTGGTGAATAAACATTTATATTTTTCGGTGAACAACTTTTCAATCTCTCTTTGAAGAAGCTGGAATTATTAGAAAAGATGTTTGTTTTTTGTTTTAAGTGTTTTTATTTACATTTTTATTGTTTAATCATTTTTGTTGTTTATTTCGTATCATTATCATTAAACATTGTTGAGGAAATCGTCTATTGAGATTAGTACGGAGTGCTCATGCTATTGGGTATGATTTACTTTCACGAGTAGAGGACGAGGGATAGTATCAAAGGTTGGGTGAGTCGACTCTATAATGCCTTGAATAAAACTATTATTGTATCACAGGTAAAAGTAATTAAGCTGGGTGAGGGTCTCGTAATCGTAAGCAAGATGTGTTAAACTGCGTTAACAAATTTCGTGTGTTGGTTTGTTTATTTTGCATTTATTTTTCTATTTTCGCTTGTGCTTCTGAATGATAAATTTTGCGAAATTATACCTCTTCGAAAATTTTCAATTACTTTTTATTTAAAGTTCATATTTAATGAAATGAATTAGGTGTGTAACATCTAATATGAATACCTTTGAGCTAGAAGAGGGACAAAAGTTAATAGGGGCAATCTGGCTCCACCTCTTTTTTCTGTTATAGTTTTTAGTTTTAGTTTTGGTTTTATATTTTTAGTTTTTATTTTTAAAAAAACAAAAACATGTTTGGTTGTTAATATTAATGTAGCTATATTTTTATTATTGAAGATAATTACATATACGATAAAACTTAAAGATAAATTATTTTCAATTAATTAAGTTTATTTTAATCTCTTGTATAATATTTCTTAATAAATTATCAATAAAATTATTTTATTTTTAAAATAAATAATTTAAAAGCTACATTTTATTTAAAAATTAAATTTTATTTTAAATATTGTCTAATTATGTAATCAAAATCTATTTTAAATTTATATATTTTGAAGATATTTTAATTTAATTATATTTATTAATAATTAAACAATTAATTTAATTAAAATTTAAATAAATTAAATCATTCATAATTTTTATTAATAAATATTTTAAATTAATTAAATATATAATATTAAATTAAAGTATTCATAATTCTTATTGATAATTAATATATAAAATAATTGAATAATATATATTTAGTTGATACTAAACTAGATTATAGAAAAAAACAAAAACAAAAAATTACCTTTTGTTGTTTTTATAAATTTTAAAAGCCAGAAGAAATCAAAACCATAAACATAAACTAAAAACTTAAGGAAATAAATTTTTTGACTAAATTTGAAAACAAAAACAAAATACCAAAAACAGATTCAGAAACAAACAGAGCCTAAGAATATGCTTAAGTGCTGAATCAAATAAGGAGAAAGAAGAAGTAGAACAAAATTGAAATATATAAAAGATGTTTAGAGTTTTGTTTGAATTATATCTTTTACTTCAATTAGATAACTTTATTTTGTCTTATTAATATTTTCTCATTGTTAAATTGATATTTAACATTTACCTTTCTTCTATAGTCGTCCTAATCAGAACTTTCTTTGGACATTTAGTCAGAATTAAAAATAATTGCATTGTTGAATAAGGTGGCTAATGGTAGAATAAAAGGATAAATCCCAGAGGAAAATTGTCTGCGGATGCACACCAAAGATGAACCAAGTTCCCCAGAGTTCCAACTTCTAACATGTATAACCCCACCACTAGAGTTGTCATGGGAGACAAAGCCAAACCTCAAGTTATAGTCAAAAACGTAATCTTATACGGGGCACTTTAACAAGTCGTGTTGAGTTTTTTGAACTAAAAGTAAACAAGCCCCCAAGAGGAAGGCAAAGAGAAGGATAAGCGCTGAGGATTCTTAGGTAAAGACGTGTTGAGATTTGAGACAGAACAGGATAAGACATGAGATTTGACTAAATATGAATGTAAGGGAAAATATTATGAAAAGTCGTATTGGATTTATTTGATTAGAACCGTATTTGACCCTATCACAATTCACAAACTTTTCTAATCCGGTTTAGAAAGTGACGTCATTTGTCTTTAGCCTAATAAAAGGACCACTCTTAGAGAATGCCTCATTAAATTGGAAAAGGAAGCCACCTCCAGAATATGCTTAAAGACAAAAAGTGAATTACCAAATATCTTCTTAGATTTGATGAATAGGAATAGCAATGGACATACCTTCTCCATTGATTATCTTAATGGATTAGAACAGATATATATCACATATATATAGATATGTATACAAATTCTAACCACCACTTCATTCTTATTCTTTTTAGTTTCACTTTCACCTATATTTTTCTTATTTAAATTTTCATTTTTAATATAATTATTGCATATTAGATAAAATTTAAATATAAATTATTTTCATAAATAAAAAATATTATTCATAATTCTTATTAACTAATTTAATAATGTATATTTAATCAATAATAAACCATATTATAAAATTTTGAAAAGAACACTTTTTATGAAATGAATGATTAACGCTTAATGTGGCCCTCCGTTACTCCAAATCTCTAATTAACAATTGATTGATTGACCAATTAAATGTCTTGATTACATCCACGTTGCCTATAGGACTAGGCTTTAAATGTGTTTAATAAAGAATCGTGCAAGCTGGTTAGCTTTTCAAATTCTTAATTGATGGAATAGGATAGGTTGGTCCTATGTTCATACGTAGCTGGTATGAATCATCTATGGAGAAAGATCATATAATTCAATGAAGTCTCGTTTCCACTTTCACATTAAATCTTTCTTGCTATCGATAACCTACCTAAAGCAGACGAATTAATAACCATAATGAATGTAACACGAGCTTGCGAGGTAGGTTTTGCGTCCACGGGCGGTCTTTGAAATTTAGGGTCTATAAAGGGTAGAGTCCCTAAATGTTCACCAGAGAAAGAAAGCTGTAAATTGCGACAACGCACGTGAGAAACAGGCAACATGCATTCATGAAAAGATGAAGAATAGAGTCGTATATCCTTCTAATGGGATTTGATTATCTACGAAATGAAAGATGGTATTTTCATAATTTGAAATAGGATAATTAAAACTTAAGCAATAAGAAAAGGACAAGTATTTAAATACACTCTGACATGGGTCCCTTTGGATAAGCAAAAGAATACAACTTCTCATGCATTTCTTTACTGATTTATCATTATCAATAATGTAATAAATTAATTTAAATATAGCCAATAAAGAGCCGCCCGCATGCACGCTTTCCTTGAGGAAATATACCGAAGATTAGCGAATGCGTGCGGGGTGTGGCCATTACTTTTTGCCGATGACGTGGGACCCGCAGCACGTCCGCGTTGCCTACGTGGCAGATTACGTGGGGCCCGCCAAAAGGTTTATTTGGATAACGATCAATTGAATTTCGCTGCAATTCTTCTTAACTCCAGTCCAGTCTGGACTGGAGTCTTATCCCTGTTTCAACACGTGGCGCTTGATATCCACGTCATCCTCATAAAATATTTTTATTTTACTGCCGTTTTAAATGTGTGTTGCTGTCGTTTACTATCAGAGACGATTCTCGTCCCAAACTCCCAATCTTGTTTCATTAAATTTTATCAATATATGTTTAAAACGTAAATTTGAAATAAGTTAAATGATATGAATAATCCCTTGCTTTAATACATGTTTTTTTAACATTGAATTGCTGTTGTCAGAAACGGATTATTACACAAATTCCAGTTTTTATTAGTACATAAAAAATAAGAAAGGAAAAGAGGGTCTAGGATAAGATTATTTATACCTTTTACTCTTTTTTATTATTTTATATCAAAATCATAATTTAAAGAACGTGTGCTTATGTTATTTTTACAAAAACCAATGGCATAATTGTTATTTGCAAATCTCAAAAAATGAGAAAGGTTAAGGTGACGTGTTTCTTCCCTCAAAAATAATAGTATTGTTATGATTTCGAAACTAAGCTATACAACAAATATTAAAAAGGGACGTGTCGGGCAAGGAATGGTCGCAAAAGCAGCCGTGGATACGCGGTATCAAAACCGAGAACAACTCACCAGTAAAAAAAAACACGCCCCCTGACTTTGTCCGCAGACACGTCACGCATCGGCCTTGTAATAACTCCACGTGTTTTAATTCATCCTCCGAGATTCTCGAATTCTCAAATGTCACAATAAAATCAATGTTTTAGCCGCTCTAAATAAATTCAAAAAAGAAAATTGAAATTAAAAAAGGACACGAGAAGGTGGTGGGCAGGTCGTGAGTTGTTGCCCCTACACGTGCCAACCGTGCATAGGGCCTACAAGACACACACAGACACATTTGATCTAGGAGTAGTGAGCAGTGAGTAGTTCCAGTTCATGAGACCGAGTAAGCCATGTCACAGCTGTAAAGTACGTACACACACACGTGTCTTTTGACTCCAGAAAAACAGTGTTTTGGTTGGTTGCTTAATGGTTGGTATATTACTTTTTAATTTACCAAAATTTAAAAAACCCTTTATTGTTCTCTAATTACTAGATATTATTGATTTTTGGATAAAAGGATAAGACCATATAGTACAACGTTATGTAGATTTTTGTAACCAACCTCGACGCTAAGATACATGGTGATCATGATCATCATAACTGATATGGTAAAAGATTGTATATTATATAAGTCTACATCAAATCAAGACCGTCCAATCTACTAAGATTTCTGGCTTTATAAAAATAAAAAAATTGCACTATATAAATATTTCCCAAGTCGGCCCTCAGTCTCTCTCTCTCTGAGCTGCTCACCGTTCTCTCTCTATGTTTCGTTCTTATCCTCACTGTTTCTGTTGTAACTCTCCTTCCATTTTATTGGAGAGCGTCTCTCTCTCTAAGATTGGAAGGTGTATCAGTATATTCGATTCTCATTACCGAGAGGCTTCCGTTTCTCTCTATAAGACTCTTTCTCCATATCACTAAAAGCCTTCATTAACCATCTAAATTCTATTTCTATCAGAAAGAGGATAGCTTTCTCATATTTTTCGGTTTCTTTTGTTAATATACATACTTTCTCTTTCTTGGATCTTTTTGTTTCGTCGGATTCGTCGAGTTCTCTATTATTATGCTATCAAACTGCATGGAGTGTCTGAATCTTATCTCAGTCGACGATTTTCGTGTTTTGAATCGTCTGCCTCGACTCATGAACGTACCGGGAGTGATTTCTGAATTTGAGGATGCTCTTGAAGGAAATTCTGGTTCTGAGTTGAGTTCTTTGCCGAAAGAACGAAGGATTGTCGTCGCCAACCAGCTTCCGATACGCGTTTCTCGTGACGAGTATACCAAAGATTGGAACTTTGAGTTAGATAAAGACAACATCTTATTGCAGCTCAAAGATGGCTTTCCTCCAGATACAGAGGTGTGGTACGTGGGTTCTTTGATAGCGGATATTGAAGAAAATGATAAACAAAGGGTGTCCCAGTTGTTGTTTGATAATTGTAGGTGCGTGCCTGTGTTCTTGCCGACTGATCTACAGAACAAGTTCTACCATGGCTTTTGTAAGCACTATCTTTGGCCTTTGTTTCACTATATGCTGCCTATGTCACCGAGCCACGGTGCACGTTTCGATCGCTCTCTGTGGCAGGCCTATGTTTCGGCTAATAGGAAATTTGCAGACAAAGTTGTGGAAGTGTTGAATCCAGATGAGGATTCGGTGTGGGTTCATGATTATCATCTGATGATCTTACCTACTTTCCTGAGGAAAAGGTACCATAGAGTTAAACTTGGCTTCTTTTTGCACAGTCAGTTTCCATCCTCCGAGATTTATAGGACTATACCGATGCGAGAGGAGATTCTTAAGTCATTGCTGAACTGTGATCTTGTTGGGTTCCAAACATTCGATTATGCAAGACATTTCTTGTCATGCTGTAGCAGGATGCTGGGTCTTGATTATGAGTCCAAGAGGGGTTACATTGGGCTAGATTACTATGGTAGGAATGTGAGTGTCAAGATATTGCCTGCTGGAATTCATATGGGACAGCTTCAATCGGTTTTGAGTATGGAAGATACTGCCAAGAAGGCCAAAGAACTGAAGGAGAAATTTGAAGGGAAAATTGTAATGGTTGGAGTTGATGATTTGGATCTGTTTAAGGGCATTAGTTTAAAGTTTGAAGCACTGGGCAGACTTTTGGAAGAGCACGAGCACTTAAGAGGGAAAGTTGTGTTAGTTCAGATAGCTAACCCTGCAAGAAGCAGTGGTAAGGATGTACAAGATGTTCTAAGCGAGAGTAATCTTGTTGCTAAAGAGATAAACGAAAAATATGGTAAAGATGGGTACGAGCCAATTGTGTTCATCAATGGCCCTGTTAGTTTTTCAGAGAAAGTGGCTTATTACGCGATATCAGAATGTTGTGTGGTCACCCCTGTAAGAGATGGAATGAATCTGGTTGCGTACAAGTATACAGTTTCTAGACAGGGGAGCTCTGTTCTGGACGAGGCACTGGGGTTTGTTGAGGGTTCGAACATAAGGAAAAGCGTCCTGATTGTGTCTGAATTCATTGGTTGCTCTCCATCACTTAGTGGGGCAATTCGTGTTAATCCTTGGAACATTGATGCTGTAGCTGAAGCTATGTATGAGGCGATCATAATGAGGGATGAAGAGAAGCGGCTAAGGCACGAGAAGCATTACAAGTACATTAGTTCTCATGATGTTGCTTATTGGGCAAGAAGTATTGATCAGGACCTTGTGAGAGCTTGTGGGGAGCATTACCTGAAAAGATATTGGGGTGTTGGGTTTGGTTTGGGATTTAGAATTGTAGCTCTGGGATCCAATTTCAGAAAGCTGGCTTTGGAACCCATAGCAGCTGCATATCACGATACAAACAGTCGGTTGATCCTTTTGGACTATGATGGCACTATGATGCCACAGGCCTCTGTGGACAAAACTCCCAGCAGCGAAGTCATTTCCATCTTGAATCGCTTATGTGATGATCCCAAAAACACTGTCTTTGTTGTCAGTGGCAGAGGAAAGGATCCTTTGAGTAAGTGGTTTTCCCCATGTGAGAAACTGGGCATTTCAGCTGAACATGGTTACTTTACCAGGTAAAGATTTAATTTTTCTTTTGTGATTTCGATGATTCTATATTCATCTGTTTATGTTTATACCTACCATTTTTAGGTGGACAAGGGATTCTCAATGGGAGACTTGCTCAGTGGCTAAAGATTGCCAGTGGAAGAAGATTGTGGAACCTGTGATGATGCTTTATACCGAGACAACTGACGGCTCTTTTATAGAGAACAAAGAGAGTGCAATGGTGTGGCACCATCAAGAAGCGGACCCCGTGTTTGGATCATCTCAGGCCAAGGAGCTCCTTGATCACTTGGAAAGTGTTCTTGCTAACGAGCCTGTGGTTGTTAAAAGGGGAAATCATATTGTTGAAGTGAAACCACAGGTATGATAGAATTTCAGACTAGTTCACTAAATCGCATTGAGATGGATTGGATAACCATGTGTTAGATCTTTTTTCTTTGGTGCTTACATAATCTTCTGGGTTGTGATTGTCTATCCTGTTGAATATCAGGGTGTAAGCAAAGGTATAGTTCTGGAAAAACTCATCTCATCCATGAGAAGCAAAGGCAAGTCACCAGATTTTCTGCTCTGCATTGGGGACGATCGATCAGATGAAGATATGTTTGATAGTATCGAAAATCATGTTCGTAATCCCTCGTTTCCAAGTATTGCAGAGGTGTTTGCCTGCACTGTTGGTCAGAAGCCAAGCATGGCAAAATACTACCTGGACGATACAGTTGATGTCATAAAGTTACTTCAAACCCTTGCTACAATATCACCTGTAGGAATAAAACATGCTTCTAATCTGGGCGATGACATTCTCTATAGTGACCATAGTGAAGTGGACAATTAAGTACAATCAGGACTTTTGGAGCTCCAGTTTTGCTCTATCCCATTCTTGCTAGGATGACAGAAATTTGTTTAGAGCTAATTCCTACAGTTAAAAGACTTGTACAGAAGTTTAGTTTACCTCAAGTCACAGTTTCTGAAGTTTTATACATAGAATTTTACAGTACTGTTTCCCATGATTTTTGGGAATAATTTCTTATAAAGGTTTTCCTTTTCACGCTTCTTCTTGTGGATATCATCCTTTTGTAATAAAAGCACGCAACTTTTTACAGTTTCAATACCGTTTCTTCACAGCTTCACCACCCGATGGAATCAGCTGGAAATAATCCAAATCTGCAAAGGCCTTGATATAAAAAGTAGAGAACAGATCCTGGAACTTTTCCAGTAATTATGTTTTTGCTACTATTTGCAATCTGGAAGTGTGAACCATAAGCTATTCAACAAAAAGAGATGGTGATTTTAAGACTAACAGTTCATCATATCCAAGCAACAATCTCGAGATTCCTGTAAAATTTAAGATTAAAACCATCATTTTCAAAAGTTGCGAAAAATGCAACCTTGGGCATATTATGAAAACAAAATGGTTGGAACAAGCATATAAACATTCGGGAATCAGAATTGTTAACCAAAGGGATTTCTGAAATGGCAGTTTTGCATCATTGAAAGGATCCTGCAGCTTGTCCTGATGACAGGCCAATTTTTCTTGTAAGCCCATTCAGTGAACACGTATACGAGGGACACATTGGATGCTGTGTTCTTCGTATGAATCTTTAAATTTTTACTTCCATTAACAAATAGAAAGGAGAGAGTTTTCTTAATAATCCAAGATCCATGTAGAACTTTACTTTATTTTTATATTAAGCTGAAAAGGATCTGTATATGTACTTAAATGAGTTGAAAAAAGAGAAAATCTCAAAGTTCTAGAAGTGAGATTTATGCCGCTAATCTTGCCATACATTTTACATAAAGTTCTTTACACCACCGGAGCCGTGGTTAGAATAAAAAGATATAGATCACAGTCATAGGATCTTAGATAACAGAACTAAAGTTGTATTCCACTCATTTTAATGTCATTGATATTGCCAAGTTGTTAGTAATGTATTTCCCATTGAATCGAACGAAAGATTTTAGTTAGCAATGTCTAAAGCTCGTAACATGATCCCACGTTGTTGCAACTTGCGAGAAGATGACTGATAGAGAATAACAGAACACGTTCTGGATCTGGATTTAACACTGCTTGTAATATTTTTTGCTTTTAGAAATATAAAATTTTAATGAACAGCACCTAATCAGAATCACTTATGTTTGTGAGAAATTTTTTGTTTTCAAGAAAAAGAAAATCAGACGAAAGCATAATAAAATGCTAAGAAAATGTTTACATACACCATGATTTTTATCGGTATGTTTTTGTCTTTTTAGCTTTAACAAAAACTGCTTAATGAATAATGATATTGTTATTTTACTGCTTTTTTCTAGTTGTGTCTGAGGTAGGTTTGACTTATATTGTAATGTTCGGTTTTGGTCAAGGTCTCCATTTCCATCTGCACAAGACAAAACCAAAACAAAAGTAAATTCCCAAGTTCTGACATCACTCCATCTCATCAATCGACAGCTTTTGAAGTGCGTTTAACATTTCCAGTTTTCAGGAGCTCGCAATAACCCGGATATTTTTTTGTAGTGCTTTCGGACATGGCGTAGTTTGTCTAAAGATCGGATTTTTAACTTAACCTTCTTGTTGGCAATGGACTTGAAGAAGGATAACTTTGTGAGGTAAGTTTCAGCTCGTAGTGCCTGATCTTCGTTTTGGCCTTTTGTTTCTTTCCATGGAAAGTTGACCGGAAAGCTTTTATGGTGGGAGTTGTGCAATGTTTTTTCTTGGCTCTTTTTTTTTTTTTGCGCTTGAATTGCCATCTTTTGAGGTTGTCCTAGTTGTTGGTTGTGGAAATTGTTTTATTTGGAAGAAGAAGGAATGAGAGGATCTCCGGGCCAGGGGGCTGGTGATATTTAACCGTTCCATTTTTTTGCTGGAAAAAAAATTTCTGGGTTTTCTTAATTTTTGTCTTTTTGTGTCTACTAGACCAGATAGTTTAGCAATTGTACTGATGGATTTGTAAAAAGTTGGAACCTTAGTTTAGCAATTGTACTGATGGACGTGTAAAAAGATCGAACCTTTAGTGATTTGATTTCTATGAAAAGGAGCACTTTTAAGCAAGCGGGTGCCGAACTGAAATCTCGCCTTCGAGTTGCTCGGAAATTGGGAACAGTATCAACGATGAAGGATGATATGCTTCCCTTGAAATGTAACTAAGCAATTGTATGCTGAAACCAATGTTGCGGGATCTATTTAAGATTCTCCTTAATTCCCAAAGTATAGTTTTTATGGTTTCCTTGATTCCAAAATTTGCAATGATATTGATCATCAAAGTCCTGGACTCCTTGATACTTGATAGGCACGAGACCTCTTTTTTTTTTTCAATGTTTTGTTTAAAACCATGTTGGACTGCTGGATTAAGCATGAAGTTACTCTTCATCATGTTTCTCATTCATTTACCCAAAACAGTACATCAATGTATATTATTTCTTCTTATCATTAGAAATTAGTATGTGGACAATCCTGAGTGTTTTAACAAGGTCTGTTGTTTGGATTTGTAGGTTTTACTTTGATGGTAAACACCATAAGGCAAGTCTATGGGGAAAAAGTGACCAAATACATGCTGAGAACTCATCTCCCATGGATAAGGTTTCAACTTCATTGCTGAAAGCAGAAAATGGGATGGATGAGAGTAAACATAGACTATCTGAAACTTGCAAAGTTGGTAAACCAAAGGCTCTTTCAGAGTATAATGGATCGTGGTTTCAGAGAATACTTGACCCAGGAAGTGATATTGTGCTGCGGTGGAACAAGATCTTCCTTGTTACGTGTTTGATGGCACTTTTTGTTGATCCTCTGTACTTTTACTTGCCTACTATAGGAGGGGATGCTAACACGTCATGCGTGGATACAGACTTCAGATTGCGAATTGTAGTTACCTTTTTCCGTACTATTGCAGATCTCTTTTACTTCTTACATGTGTTTATAAAATTTAGAACAGCTTATATTGCACCGAGCTCCCGTGTGTTTGGAAGGGGTGAGCTTGTGATGGACCCAAAGAAGATTGCTCGGAGGTACTTTAAAACTGACTTCTTTATTGATTTCATTGCCACTCTGCCTCTCCCTCAGGTACATTTCTTCAACTCGATGATGGTACAACACAAAATTCACACCCTTTCAATATGAATCTTTGAATTATCTGGCCAATGTAAAGAATTCACAGTTACTTCTTATTACTTACAGATAGTCATCTGGTTGATCATACCGGCAGCAAAAACTTCTGGGTCTGACCACAACAACAATGCTCTTGCTTTGATTGTTCTGATTCAATATATCCCCAGATTGTATCTGATTTTTCCATTGAGCACTCAAATTGTTAAGGCAACTGGAGTGGTGACTAAGACAGCTTGGGCAGGGGCTGCATACAATTTGCTTCTATACATGTTGGCTAGTCATGTACGCTTTTTTGTTAGGCCTTTCCTGTTGTCGACCACCTGCTTGTTCTGGTGCAAGAAGTTAAAAAGTTTCCTCTTTTCTCTTAATGCAGGTTTTGGGTGCAGCATGGTATTTGCTATCACTTGATAGGTATGCATCTTGTTGGAAATCAGCATGTAGAAAAGAGAAGGATCAATTCATATGTCTCCCAAAATATCTAGATTGTGATGCTTTTGATCATGATGATCGGAAGATGTGGGCAAACAGTACCAGTGTTTTCAGCAACTGCAACCCCAACAACAATATCACTTTTGACTATGGCATATTTCAACTTGCAATGACAAAAAATGTCGTCTCCTCCAAATTTCTTGAGAAGTATTTCTATTGCTTGTGGTGGGGTCTACAGCAGCTAAGGTATTCTTTGACTTCCAATCAATAGAATCATCAATCCTTAAGATTGGCTTCCTCTATTGTTGTATTCTCTTTCTTTTTTTTAAGTCCATGTTGTGATGTTAACAAAAATATTGTAGCTGTAACCAGGTGCCATCAATTACTATTCTTTGATGGTAAGGTCATCTTGGAATTGTACATCATAACAAATAGGAGTTATTATATTCTTTTTATCTTTTTGCTAGTTGTAGAGGAGTTATTATTATTCGTGGATTTCCATTGAATTCTTGATGAAAGAACAAAAAAGAATTAAGAGCCTGGAAATGCTGGCCAGCCAAATGAAGAGCCAGAGAAACAGAGCATTAGATGAAATCTACAACGAGTTGAACCCAACATGTAGTTCAACTGGTTGAATTCATGCTTCTCTGAGCATTAGGACACCTACAACTCTTTCAGCGTTGACAGCATATGTGCAATCTTTTTGCTTAAGAAATTTGGAGAAAGAGTTTTTGGTGACATCTAATTATGGCTAACAGCTGATATCTTTTGCTACCTTAATTTCAGTTCATATGGGCAGACTTTGGCAACCAGCACATACATCGAGGAGACATTATTTGCAATACTCATTTGCATCTTGGGTCTGGTCCTGTTTGCTCATTTGATTGGAAATATGCAGGTATTTTCCAATTTAGTCAGCTGAGAACCAAAGGGGAATCTATATCCTTGCTTTTGTTTTTTGTTGAAAGAAGAATGATTTTCATATAAAGCTTGAGGCTTTTAAAAGATTACAAATTTTTTTGGTAGACATACCTTCAATCTCTTACCGTGAGACTTGAGGAATGGAGGCTTAAGAGAAGGGACACAGAGGAGTGGATGAGACATCGCCAACTTCCTGAAGAACTCAGAAATCGAGTTAGACGATTTGATCAGTATAAGTGGGTTGCTACTCGTGGAGTTGATGAGGAATCTATACTACTTGGCTTGCCCGCTGATCTTCGCCGTGATATTCAACGCCACCTTTGTTTGGACCTTGTCCGACGTGTATGTATCTACTGTTATATTTAACGTTTTCTTGTTACTTAAGGAAACCCTTGAAAATTTTAGATTTATGCAATTAGTAAACACTACCAAATTGAACTTAAGAGGCTTAATTATACAAACATCTTAAGGACTTCTTGATAAACTTGCTGTCTCAAATATTTCTAGGAATATAACCAAACCATGATTGTTATTACAATTAAAGACTTTTTCTCCTATCTAAGCTGTCTGATGAGCTTTTCACTTCTGTAGTATTTTGATCAGATATTTCTTGTTAGTCTATATCCAGGAGTCAGAACTCCTCATTACTTTGTTTTAGTATTTCCATCAAACTTGATCTAACTCCTTTGCTTCCATGAGATACAGGCTCTTGACCCTCCTCATAACCCCCTGGCTTTCTTATGCAGGTACCCTTCTTTTCACAAATGGATGATCAGCTACTTGATGCAATATGTGAGCGTATAGTATCTTCTCTGAGCACTGCAGGTACTTCCATTGTTCGTGAGGGTGACCCGGTAACTGAAATGTTATTTATAATAAGAGGCAGATTAGACAGTTCTACTACAAATGGAGGCCGTACTGGTTTCTTCAACACCATTACATTGAAACCTGGAGACTTTTGTGGGGAGGAGCTATTGGCATGGGCTTTACATCCAAAATCCTCTCTCAACCTGCCTTCTTCAACTAGAACAGTCAAGGCTTTGAATGAAGTTGAAGCTTTCGCATTGAGAGCTGAAGATCTCAAATTTGTCGCGAACCAATTCAGACGCCTCCACAGTAAAAAACTGCAGCATACTTTCCGCTATCACTCCCACCATTGGAGGACATGGGCAGCCTGCTTCATACAGGCTGCTTGGAGGCGGCATAAGAAAAGGACAATAGAGCATAGTCTCGCGAAGTCAGAATCTTTACCGTACACGGACAGTGAGGCTGATGAAAGAAGGGGACAAGAAACTTCAGATGATTCCAGTCATTCTCACACAAAAATGAATCTTGGGGTGACAATACTAGCATCAAGGTTTGCTGCAAACACAAAGAGAGGTGCTCAAAAAATCAAAGATATGGAGATGCCAAAGTTACAAAAGCCTGAGGATCCTGACTTTTCTGTTGATGATGACTAACTTATTTTTAATCAGGATAGGGTACTACAAAAACTTCTATCTACATTGGATCAATTCCGTGTTCTGATTAGAAAACCTTCTCAGCGATCTAGAAATACTAACAATTCATCTCATTTAACTATAGGCAAAGAACCTAACGGGGAAAAGAGATGGTTTGGTTATATATTATGTGCAATAGTATTTTCCAAAGCTGTATCTTGTGTACTAACCCGCATCAGAATTAAGTTCAGTAGACCATTTGAACTATGATCGATGGATCGTTTATCTGTCAATTTATCTCATTCAAGTTCGGATTTCATATTAAGAGGACGACCCGATGCGACGTGATCAGAAATGAGGGATGTTTTTCTTTGATAACAGTGCCTCTGTTCCAGCATTTATAATGAGGAGGTGCCAAATACAGCAAGAATAAAGGTTGCCAGCTTCCTACTTCCTAATGTAACGAGTCCTGAATTGATACAAATGGATTTTGGAGTCATCTTACAATACAGCAGTATGTACAAGCCACAGCCTAAATATACCAGAGAAGGTAAAATTACACAATAAGCATTGAAAGCTGGTTATAGCCATGCACTCAAAATATTGAAGCCTATCTCCATCGAATAACCACGAGTTCAGGGGTTCAGGGTCAGTACTTGTCTAGGTCATAGAACTCTATATTCTTGTACTTTTGGGAGATTATTTCTGCTTGAACTTTTCTTGCAGTGTCTGTTGCACAACCAACAAGAATAAGGACAGAAGTGCCTGCGAATCCTCGAAATGCAGTCAAGTGTGTGGTTTGTTCAATAACAGCAGGACCAGCTGCCAGGATAGCCAAAAATCCTGAACCTAGAACAGATATCCGACTAAGAACCTAAAACATAACCAAATGTGAGTTAAGTATAGCAATGATGTCAAACATGTGATGATTTTTTATGCTGGAACTTGATACTATGAATAATTCTACATGGAACTTGAAGGACTAACAATACCAATGATTGGGCAGAAAAAGGAAGAGACCACTTTACCGTTTTAAGAAATGCGGCTGTACTTTTACCCGGTCGGACTAATGGAATTGATGCACCTTGCCGCTTCAACTGTTCACTCACATCATCGGGATCCAATTGTAGAAAGGTGTAGTAATAATTGAAGAAGGCGATTAATAAGATATTGGTAGGAAGATAAAACGAACCTGCATATGTCCTACCTCGTTATGGAACTCTTCAAATAGCAAAAGTATGCAGCCAAATGCAAACTGTTGACAGAGTAAACTGACATTGAATTCTTTATTACCACACTCTTTTCTCTCAATTCCATCTTGACTCATTTTCCAAAATTTCAGTCAATTCTGTAGATTATGCCATGGGAATTCTACCAATGGAACTGGACTGAAGGATGAATCAAGCAATTATTCATTCCCTTACCAAATATGACCCATGAATATATCCCCTAATAATGGAAACAACGAATCTAGAGGACAGAAAGAGACTAGCCTGGTAACCTTATAATGGATAGTATTGGGTACCGAGCATAGCTGATGCTCAACAGATAACAAATTTATGCATTAAGACAAAGCCTAAAATTAGCTCCAAAGAAAATTAATTTGTAAATGATAAAACGTTTTAGAATTTATTTTATTTATCAATGGATGCAACCGGTAGAGAATTCTCACCTCCTGGGTTAAGAGCCAATGCAGCCCTCTTCAAAGCAGATATTCCAGTGAACCGAGCAAGAGTGCCAGGAAGAGCCAATGTTGATGTAGAAAATATTATTGGCATCACTCCTGAACTATTTACCTGTCCAATTTAATATTGTAAGAAAAATAAAATGACAGTAATTAAATGTCTGGTAAGCTACAAGCAAATATAATTTCATATTCCATACAATGACAACAAAAACTCCAAACAAGATCTTTATTTTATAACACCCTTACGACAACTTGTATTCAAGGAAATGGCATAACAGAGCACTCAAAAGATGTATTGGTGACAAATAATGTTTAAACACATTAAAGATTTTGAACTCTTAGGATTTGAAGAGAAACAATAGCCAGATTCTGGGAATGCAAACCTTAAAGGGCAGGTAAGCAGATTTTTCAAGCCCACCACTTCTGCTAGCATATCTTGAGGCATAATTTAGTGGAATCTTTCTCTCTGCTTCCTGAAATACAATAAGTTACAACATTTCTTTTCATTCAAATGCGCAGCTTCTGGGGCTAAACAAGAAACAATTACCTGAACATACACAATGCCAAGGACTAACAAGAAGAATGAGATAAGGATGGTAACAAGTCCAACATAGTTACCATCCTGATATGCCTGTGCCACTGTCCGACCGAGAGATGCGGGTAAGTAAGAGATAATGCTTGTGAATATCAAAAGTGATGTTCCATTTCCGAGTTTTAGATCAGAAATTCGTTCCCCGATGTATGTTGTAAATACAGATCCAAGTGTCAACAAAGTTACAGATGACAGAACCCACTGGGTGCTGAAGTCATTGACATATGGACGAAGATAAAGAACCTGGCCAATTGCCTGCCATAAGAAGTAAAATAGTCAAAGATGCAGCCAAAAGAGAGCTCAATGTTCCAACGTTACAAATGCACTATTAGTGAAAGATTTGCCTGAATGGGATGGCTAAGTTCACTGCTCACTTTCTCAGAATCTCTTAACATGTAACATGAACAACGTTACTATCTAACAACCCAAATGGAAGCCAATCAAGTTGAGGTGTCTTTGTTCAAGAAAGTTAACTTGATATTAAACTGAAATAGATTGAGTAGCTTACAACATGTACAAAACCAGTGAGTAGCTCACCTGCACTATTGCAAACCCAACTGATGCATAGCGAGTATACTGAAGAATCTTTTTCCTTCCTGCCTCACCCTCTCTTTTCTGAAGATCTTGCAATTTAGGATAAATTTGGGCAAGAAGTTGAAAAACAATCTGAGCATTGATAAAGGGAACAATACCAAGAGAGCATATCCCAAGTCTACCAATGCCTCCTCCAGAAAATGAATCCAAAGTGCTTAATAAGCTATTCTGATCCAAGTTTCCAGCAAAAGCCTCACGATTTACCCCACCGAGGGGTATGTATATTCCAAGACGGGATAAAGCCAAGAACCCCAGAAGCTTGAGAAACTTTCCTGGAAGTGGACCTTTGAAGAAATCCCCAAAATCAATGGAACTGTCCTCAATTGCAGCTGCAAGTGTGAAAACATTCTGTTTAATGCTAAGAGCTGAAATTCAAATTTCCAATTGCAATACGTTAAAGCTAGACAATCAAACCAGAATTGCACCTGCAACTCCCCGAGCTGAAGATTTATCCCTTTTTGTACTTGAGTTGCTGTCAAGTATTGGTGACAAGAAAGCTAGAACACCATCCCAAGCAGTATTTAGACAAGAATGTGCATCTGAACTAATACCCAGTGGATCAAAAACTGAGCCCTCAAAACTGCGAAGAACAAAAGTCAGCCAGAGATAATATTGATGCCATTGCAAAGTAAGAAGGCATCTGCAAACTTTATGTAGGAAGAAACGGCATTGATTGCATCATCTGATCATAAAAATATAATACTAAGGCTTCAACATCCTAAAAACTTATTCATGGCCCTTACAAAGCAAAACAAAGTAAAAGAACCAATTTTACATCAGGTAAGCTGATGGAAATTCAATTTCTGAATTTGTCTCTTATCCGGAACAAAGCTATATGATAGCATCTAATTTTTCCGACAAAGTTCGTGAATTGGAGATAAGTGGACTTAGGGTTATGAAAATCCATGCGCAGCAACTGGTCATATTGTATGTGCCAATTGGGACTCAACAGAGCCATTTACCAAATAACATCACATGCATTTATTGGGGCTGCAGTGTATAGCAAACCTATGGAACTTGAGGAATGATGGAATACAGTAAAATATGGAACATTTGATTTGAATGAGTCTTGAGAGGATATATCACAATAAGTTCAGTTATGCCTACTTACTTAAAAATAAGAATTACAGGACATATCTGGTGTGAAGCTAAATAAAAGTTGGACCTAGTATGAGGGAGCCTAGAGGAGATTATCAAATAACTCTACATCACGGTGATGAGTTTATATTTGATATTTATTATCTTGTACAACAATAATCAGCAATTTCAAAGTGCAAAAAGAAAAATCTTTTCTTGAGGGAAGTAAACCTGATAATTTTGAGAGATGTTCTCCATCAATATAAATCAAAAGCTCAAAGGGATTAAGCAATGATAATTTATAAAACTGTCCCTAAAAATAGCACCTCTGATCCCATTAACAAAATTCTAAAAACATTTTGCTTACAAACTCCATTTTTGCAAATTACTATGGTCCTAAATTCATCTATTTGAATAAATAATCCAGACATTAATCGTGCAAGAATTCCTATGGTAAATACTGATAGCAAGCAACAATTTTCCAAGAGAAAGAAAGAAAAACAAGCACTTTACAAACGGTTAACCTTATAGCAAAACGAAAGCCTATATAATGCAACAACTCTAGGGACAGAACCAACAGAGACGGCTCAGAGAGGTCCACAATTCACATAGTAATCACTACTAGAGAAAGAAGAGACTAGAAATTGAAAATTCTGAAAAGGGTTATTGCATAATTACCCATTGGAGTTAGGAGCAGTGTTCCATGGCTTAGTAGTGGCAGTAGTTTTAATTTGGGGAGACGAAGCAGCTCTGCAGGGTAAGGTTTTAAGCCGATAAGAGGGTCTGGTAAAAATGTGATTGGAAGTTGGTGATGGAGAAGAGTGATTGAAGGAAGACACGGAGGAGCGGAAGCAACTAGCTGCAGCTTCTTTCACAGTTATCAACATTATCTCTTCCAAGTCAGTGAACTACCGCTCCAAATACAGGAACACAGTTCTCGTACAGGAGAGACTTGGTCAAAACTCGTAAATACTTTCAGATTCGGAGTCTTTTTTTTAAATTTTATTCTCTTGTGATATAAAGGGATAGTTCTTTATTCTCTTAAATTTTGATTAAAAAAACGAAAAAATACAATTAATTAAACATTTCTTAAACGAGGATTTAACTAATTTTTAAATTTAAATCAAACTATTAAATTTTAATTTAATCAATAATTTATTATTATTAACTTAAATTATTAATTTAATTTAATTTAATTAAAGTATACAAATTAAGTTAAGTTATCACATTAATAATATTTATTATCATTTTGAACTTAAATTTATAAGAAGCATTATTTTTTGAAAACTAAAATACTCTTTAAAAATTTTTAGGAATTTTTAACAATTACGTATTTTTAAAAGTTTTTTTAAATACATGTGAGGTATTTGTTTAA
>JAOQMR010000008.1:676053-687450 GCA_027563865.1 Erythroxylum pelleterianum
ATATTGTAGTGCTTAGCACATTACCGATATATATAATATAGCCAAAACTCAGTATTCTGAGCATAGAGTCTCTAACACCCGATATCGCACTTGGAACCAGAGGCGAGATGTTAATTTTAGGAGCAATATTCTGGTTAACCCAACCCATAAGGAGCCGGGTCATTCAAGTTCAATGGGTCATGGAGTTTTAACAAGAGAAGTCGGGTCGAGTAGAACCCTAGATCTGTCTAGCCACCATTCCCACACCAGCTCGCAGAATAGAGCTTCCGTGTCTCACATAGTGGCGCCGATGAGACAATCGGAAGGGGAAAGAAGGGGACAGTCAGAGAAAAATAGAGGGTTGCGACACATTTCTTACCAAGAGTTGATGGACCGAAGAACTAAGGGACTATGCTTTAGGTGCCGGGAAAAATTCCATCCCTTACACCAGTGTTCCGAAAGACAATTAAGGCTGCTGATACTGGACAATAATGAGACATTAAACGATGATGGGGAAATAATAGCCATCGAGGTGGATGATGATAAGGAAGGAAAAGTAGCTCTGGAATGCCGAGCTATGGGGGTGTTTGGGGTAAATAAAGCAGTGTTATTTGAAAGTAAAACTACGAGGATAGATGGAGAAATACATGGGGTTCCCATTGTGGTGTTGCTGGATAGTGGCGCAAGCCATAATTTTATTTCTCCTGAACTCGCTAGGAGTCTGGGGTTAATGATAGAACTCACCAGGAGGTTGGGAATCTGATTGGGTGACGACCATAAGGTAACCACCAACAGGAGGTGTATAGGAATTCCCATTCGGTTGGGGGAGTTAGAGCTGAAGGTAGATGCATACATGTTGGATTTGGGAGGAATGGATATCATTTTAGGGGTGGCTTGGTTGCAAACGTTAGGTAAGGTCATCGTAGATTAGAAAGAAATGACTACGCAGTTCCAATATGCTGGACGAAGTGTAGAGTTATGTGGCAATGTAGACACCAAGGCAGTCCAGAAAAAAGGAATTCGGTGCCCAGAAGGTCCAGCACCCTTTCATAGCCTATTAGATAGTTTGTTTGGCGACCTTCGATCAGCAGAAGTTGTTGAGACAACAGGGAAGCAACAACCTCAACTTAACAGGAAAGAACAAGAGGAGATGAATATGGTGCTGATACAATTTTCGGAAGTATTCCAAGAGATTGGAGGATTACCTCTCAAAAGGAGCCATGCTCATGCTATTGTTCTGCAGCAAAGGCACGGTCCAATTAGTGTAAGGCCATACCGATACCCCCATCATCACAAAGATGAAATTGAAAAACAGATCCAACAAATGTTGCAAGTAGGCATCATATGACCTAGCTCAAGTGCTTATTCCAACCCCGTCATTTTAGTCAAAAAGAAAGATACTTCGTGGAGAATGTGTGTAGATTATAAAGCATTAAACAGAGTCATGATACCAGATAAATATCCTATTCCAGTGGTGGATGGACTTTTAGATGAATTGCATAATGCTCATGTTTTCGCTAAGCTAGATCTCAAGTCTGGATATCACCAAATTAGGATCGTGGAGAAGGATATCCACAAGACAGCTTTCCGAATGCATGATGGTCACTATGAGTTCCTAGTGATGCCGTTTGGATTGACCAATGCACCGGCTACTTTCCAGGCTGCAATGAATGACATTTTCCGACCTTTTCTTAGAAGGTTTGTTCTGTTTTTTTTAATGACATTCTGGTCTATAGTGTAGATTGGGATACTCACCTCCTGCATTTATCAAAAGTCTTGAAGGTTTTGAAAAGAAATCAGTTTGTGGTTAACAAAAAGAAGTGTAGTTTTGGGAGACGACCGGTGGAGTACTTGGGGCATATCATTTCCGAAAAAGAGGTAGCTGTAAATCCCGCAAAAATTAGTAGTGTGTTGACATGGCCTATTCCTCGAAATGTTAAGGGAGTGCGAGGATTCCTTGGATTAACAGGGTATTATCGTAAGTTCATTATGGACTATGGCAAAATAGCTAAGCCACTCACTAAATTGACGAAGAAAGAGGGATTTCATTGGAGTTCAGCAGCCTTAGAGTCCTTCGAGGCTTTAAAAAAGCTTTGACCACATCTCTAGTATTAGCCCTTCCAAACTTTTCACAACCCTTTGAGATTGAATGTGATAGAACACAAAGTTGATAGAACACTAGCAATCTTTATTTATGTGTGTTCTGTTGTGTGGTATTCCAAACACCCAGTGCTTAGTAAGTAAATGACAGTGTGTTCTTTAGACTCTGAATCAAGAAACTGAAAGAAAAGAAGTATAGCAATAATGTATGCCCACAAGACTGCTCCTGGACCTTCTCCTCTAAGAACTCCCTGAACAAACATCATCTTTTACTTCCTTTTGGTTAGCTTTCGAGAGGCTAACCACTCTCCCAACTTCAGACTATTTTTTCCCTACCCATTTCTTACCTCATGTTCTGCAGAAATACCCTCTTCTCTCTCCTGCCCAGTGGGCCCTACTGCTGCCAAGTTAGTTAGGATTGTCCTCCCTTTTTCCCCCTGCAGCAGCCCCTCTCTCTGTCTTCTAGAATATACCTTCAACCCCACGTGCCCCTTCTTCCTTTTATAAACTTTCTCAATTAAGGTTTATCAGAATGTTATGCTTCAGTGAAAGGGGTTGGTGCCGCCTTGATGCAAAACAGAAGGCCAATAGCCTATTACAGTAAAGCATTTTCAGCAGGAAATCTCTCTAAGTTAGCCTATGAGAAAGTTAAAGGCTTTGGTATTAGCGGTGCATCATTGGCATCACTATTTGCATGGCAGGTCATTTGTGGTTTATTCTGACTAGAAAAGTCTACGTCATCTGCTGCAACAAAGGGTTACTACGACAGACCAACAATGTTGGATGGCTAAACTTCTGAGCTATCACTTTGAAATCATTTATAAACCTGGGCCAGAAAACAAGGCTGCAGATGCCCTGTCACGAGTTTATGAAGAGGGGGAGTTTAAGACCATCGTTTCATATTCGCTTTGGGAAGAAGGCAAAATACTTCAGCAGGAGCTGTAGCAAGATCCGATATTTTGTAAAATTATACAAGATCTACAGCAAGACCCGAACTTCTGATCTGGTTTTTCATGGCATCAGGGGGTTCTTTTGCACAAAGGGAGGCTGGTGATCTCAGCTTCATCCCCATTTGTTCCACTCCTCCTAAGGGAATTTCATTCTTCCCTTATTGGAGGGCATTCAGGATATCTACGCTCCTATAGGAGAACTACAAGCAATCTTTATTGGATTGGTATGAAGAAATCCATTCAAGACTTTGTCAAGTCTTTGTGACACATGCCAAAGGCAAAAATATGCTGTCACATCTCCTAGGGGTCTGTTGCAACCCTTACCAATTCCCAACCAGATTTGGGAAGATATCTCAACGGACTTCATAACAGGACTCTCTAGATCTAAAAGATATGAAGCAGTGCTAGTAGTGGTGGATAGGCAAACTAAATATGGCCATTTTATTCTATTAAAGCATCCTTATACGTCTACATGGAGTTCCATTATCAATCATAAGTGAGTGATCCTTTGTTTGTGAGTTATTTTTGGAGGGAATTGTTTCGACTACAGGGTACTATGTTTAAAATGAGCTTCTTTTATCATTCGGAAACGGATGGACAAACTGAAGTTCTCAACAGGTGTTTAGAAACCTATTTGAGGTGTTTTGCTTCTGAAAAACCTAAGCATTGGTCATATTGGATTCCCTGAGCAAAACTATGGTACAATACAACTTTTCATATCTCTACAGATTCAACCCCGTTTGAGGTGGTGTATGAGAGGAAACCACCCACACTAGTGAGGTATTTACAAGGCAAGACTAGAGTGGAGGCGGTGGCTAAAGAGTTAATGGATAGAGATGAAGCATTGAATCACCTGAAATACAATCTGAATAGGGCACAGGAACAAATGAAGAGGTATGCGGATAGAAAAAGAACTCTCCAATCTTTCCAAGTAGGAGAGTGGGTTTTCCTTAAGCTACTTCCCCACAGACCAGACGCATCAACCAAAACCTAGCAGTAAGGTATTTTGGTCCTTTTCAAATTCTGGAAAAATTGGGAGCAGTCACGTATAAGCTCAAACTACCCCTCAATTCTAGAGCTCATCTAATATTCCATGTGTCTCAACTTAAGAAGGTCGTGGGCAATTATTCGGTGGGGGGAAGAGAGAAGGGAAGAATTTGTGACAGAAGGATAGTTAAACTTTCTGAGGAGCATTCAGCTTTGGGTAGGGAAATACTAAATATCACCATTGTAATGGTCTATAGTATTGCTATAATTCAATAATACAACGTACCTCTAGTATTCAAAGACTAGAGTTCTATCACTATCAAAGGAAGAGCTGCTTATTGATTAGAGATTACGTCAAATCCTGTTATCTTAAAGATGAGAAAATCACCAACCCTACTGTTCTTGTCTATACAGAAACCAGAAGATGTGGGAGCGTAGGAAAATAATAAAATGGAGCATTATAGAAGGCATCCATGACTGTCAAGAGATCATAACTCATAATAATCTAGCGGATCAAGCACTGCCATACCTTCAAGATTTTTCAATCTTATATAAGAAATGAATAGAAAACTTCAAACAAAGAATTCAATAAAGTGTGGGACTTGCAAACTTGTAATGTATCCCGTAACATATAAAAGGGAAACATGAGAACATTTGATGACCTGTCTGATCCGGAAGAGATTAAAAGAAATGAAGAGGTTGACAGAAAGATATTCAAGACTTGAAATTACTTAAATAAAGAGGTTGACAGAAAAATATTCAAGACTTGAAATTACTTTTGAACTTCTTCACCAACTTTATAGAACAATAGCAACTCTTCTGATGGTAGCTTGAATAGTACAGGGTTCCACATGGGAACATCTGGTTGTTCATCAGCAATGATGGGTGATTGCCAATAACCATCCTGCCGAAAGAAATGCCACTTATGAAGTAAAGTCTGCTAAAGTTTCAAAGTAAATACAAACTAGAACCTTGAAGCTTCACGCTCTGATAGTAGGTAACGCCCACAAGATCAGCCACATCATCCATCCTCATTATTCAATTTCAGGGCAATGGAAGTCGAGTTACCTTGTACCTCTGCAGCCAAATTTTCACATCAGGAGCTCCCTCAAACGAGCCCCCAAAGTATGCAACCAGAAAGTGATTTTTCTCCAACTGCATGAACTCACCTTACGGTAAATTTCTGTAGCCAAAAAAATGGTCACAAACTACAAAAGAATTCATATGGTTGACTGGATTGCACACCTCAACAATGGTAGACGCATGACAGCTATTAAATGGAGCAGAATTGGCAGGAAATGTGAATTCTTCCTTCAATATCCCCCGAATGGAATGATAACTTCTCATGCTTGGATTCTCACTTAAAATGGTCGAACTATTTTTACGCAGTCCAACTTTCCTGCAGAGTTCCCAACACATCCTTTAGACTATCATGTTGTAGCAAAGTATATACATAAATATATCATGTGAAAAGAGCCGTTTAAGGAAGTCTAGTCACTTTGAAGATAGACAGGTCAAATCAAATTAGTAGGCAAAAGAGGAGGACGAGAAAAAATCTAAAACAGCTTGTGAGGTACATAGAACCTGGTGAGATTAAGATCATGAGGAGGAAGCCACTGGGGTTGGGCCTGCAGTGTGGTGTTGTGGTTCAAGAAAACACGATTAAACTTGTAGCTGCATCCAAATCCAGCAAGACCGCTATGAAAATGAGAGAAACGAGACACTGACAACAGAGAAAAGATCCCCAACAACAACCCTAAGAAGATCAAGACAACGCTCCTCAATGGTTGCCAGTCATCCATTGAGGCCATCTCCAACCTTTGCACCATTGAGTAGTAACATACAATGATTATTGAATCAACCCAGAACAGTCCAACGGACATAAACTATTTCCACTAACAACGGAAACAAGAATAACAAAAGAGTACAAACGTGTTAAACCCTTGCGGGAAAATTTGTTTTTAATTGATCTGAATCTTATCCAAGTACTTTGCTTGCCCGACTGTATAGTTTAGACTCTAGAAGTGGTCAATGATGATTAAAAGAACATATATTAACATCACATAACAGAGAAGCAACAGTACCTAACAGACCAACGCCATAGAAACAAGAAACCCACAGAGAGAGCGAGAGTGAGAGAGAGAAAATGGATTAATTAAAGGTAAGTTGCATTGTTAAAGTTGTTAAGTACAAAAGTTAGTATAAGTTGCATTATTCATATTTAGTCAATGACAGAAAGAGAGTCGAAGTTGCAGTTCAACTGGGCTCTAGCTCTAGGCCCTTGGTTGCATCCCATGAGCGTTTAGTTTCATTTTTCTCGAAAACGCTTAAAATTTATTGCCTCGGCTTCTCTTTAGTGTTCCGTGGACCAAAAACGATCGAATCTTCTATCAATTAGGGTATACATAACTAAAAAAACCGAATCTTTTGGAGCGGTAACAATTTCCATAATAATGTGGTTTCAAAGCCAATAAGAAATGAAACGAAGGGAAGGCTTTTGCTAATGATGAATCTAACCAAAAACAATCCAATCGCTGTAATTTGCTCTCGTCAAGGAGTTTCTGTGAGTTGACATTTCCTTGGTCACTTCTTGTGGGAGTTTGAAGAAAGTTGAAGTTCCATGTCCGAAAGGAGAATTTAATTTGTGTACAACAAACTATTAGTTAACCCATAGGCCTTTTAGCAACCGAAAGCTTCCAAAACCCTAGGGTCCAGAAGACTGTGGTTCAAGAAAACAGGGTTTATAATTCGCCACTCTTAATCCATACCAAAAAGAAGAAATGGGATTTCATGGATTCTCAAAATGGTTGAGTCCCATCGTAACCTTAGCACTTGCAGCTTTTTCTGCCTCCACTGCCATATCTCGTACTCTCTGTTTCTTTATCTATTGTTGGATATATTAAGGTTTCTGCTCTACAGCTGGTTTTTTGTGTTGAACTCAACAACCCTTGCTCTTGCAGTTTATTTTTGCAGGAAAAAATCGAAAGAATTGGATTCAAGGGTCGAGGAGCTTCAGAGTTCATTCCGTTCCTCTTTGCAAAAATGTTCTGCCGAACGACAAGGTCGAATTCGAGCACAGCAGGTATGGTTTGCCTAGTATTTAACATTCTATCCTGTGCTTTTCCTTGTCTCTTGGCCTATGAATCAGCGTTTATTGTTCATATTGTTACATTATGTCTCTAGTGTCATATTATATCTTTACCACTTCATTTTTAGGCCTTAAGGAAGGAATTAGCACAGTCCAAATCCGAGAGTTTGGAGCAGACTGCTTATCCCATGACGCCCATTGGCGTTGTTCAGTCCTGCTTCAGTACAAGGTAAATTGAAATGCTACGTTTTGGTGCAAAAGAATTAATCGACTTTTAATAATATAGCCAATCCCATGGTTCTTCTAAGTTGAATCAATTTATGCTGTGGAGTTCAAAAGAGCACCTTTTATGAGATAACACTATTTCAGTGGATATCAATGAGCATCAGTGTTGTTTAGATATAATATAAGTATCCATGAATGATGATCATGCAGTTTGATGGTTATGTCCTGGGTATAAGAACACAATAAGTTTCTGATTGTTGACTTCTTTAACACAGATTTTACTAAACTGTAGATTTATTAAACTACAGTTCTTTCATACATAACTACTACAGCACCCTTGTTTGTCCAAAGAACTTGCGTCTTTCATTACACAACTTGAAATGTTTCTTCAATTAGCACATCATTTTGGATGAATGAAATTGTTGATGATCCTTTACACTGACTAATTGGTTGTTTAATACTCTGTATGTGAATAATCTACTTGATTATCTGTACAGAAATGGGACTCCAAGGCAACCTTTGTTGGTACCTCAAGCAAGGGGATGTTTAGTCTTCAATCCAACTCGGGTTCCCACTGCATCCCTTGAGGGTCTTGCAGAGTATACTCATTGTTGGATCATCTATGTCTTCCACTTGAACACGGATTTGGAAAAGTTATGGAGGCAACCGACTAGATCAAAGTTCAAGGCAAAGGTGTGTTCTGCTCCAGTAAATATTGTGTAGTTAGACAGTGATTGCAAGTTCCATCTTATGCAAAATTCTTGAAAACCATGGCTGGATGCATAGGTCAGAGTGCCAAGATTGAAAGGCAGGAGGATAGGAGTCTTTGCAACACGGTCTCCTCATCGCCCATGCCCTATCGGGTTGACTGTTGCAAAGGTAGGGTGATATTATCATGATTTACTGTATTTTATGAGCAACTTGTGCAAATACAGAAGATCTTTGTGATTGCAGTCAGGTATATATAGAATGGTAACGATAAATCTTTTGGTGATAAATATGAACTAAGATCTGTTCGCTTCCTACTGTTAACAAATTACAATATGCACGTATGCATATGCAAATATGGTTTCCCATGTAGTAAATAGGCATGTTCATTTCAGAAATTAAGAATTTAGTTCCAGCAAGCTCTTTTTGTTTACGAAAAGGAGATTACGACCCTGTGAAAGAAAAACGACCCTTTTGTGTATAGCTAAGTACTCAAATCATCTGTTTCTTTTAGGTGGAGGCAATTCATGGGAATATCGTTCTACTTTCTGGTGTGGATCTTGTTGATGGAACTGTACGTTCCCCCATTTACTGCGATCTCTAGCTGCACCGCAAATAATTCCTTGCTTTCTTCTTGCTCATTAAGCCTTATTTTAACTGAGTGCAACAGCCGATACTGGATGTCAAACCTTATCTTCCATACTGTGACAGCATTCCAGGAGCTGCAGTGCCTAAGTGGGTGATGGTAAATACCTTTTTATGTACTGCTTTAAGTCCCGCTTGCACTTTTGAACTTAATCTACTGCATGTGAATCTGCCATCATCAATAGTCTCTCAGTGATGAAGTCAAAAGAATGACTGAACAGATGTAGTACCTAAAATGCTACTTAATCATAATGTTCGCACAGATGGACAATATGCTAGCAGTAGCTTCAGTTAGCTTTTCGGATGACTTCCCAACAGCAATCACCAACTGTTGGAAATCAGTAGTAAGTGCTCTTATATATATGCTTGATTTAGCTTCTGAATGGCTGTTTCGTCTTAGTTTTTTTCCATCCAGAAATTACATATTTTTGCTTCTTTTCCATTGACGTTTTCAAGGTCTGAAAGATTATCATGCTGTCAGAGGATATTTGTGTTCATTAACAGTTGTTGACTTTACTCGTATTCTTGCCTAGGAAAAGAAATCACTATATGCATCTCCCCAAGAATTCCAGTGCTTGATCAAGGAAGTACTTTCGTGGGATATTCGATCAGTGTCTCAAAGAACACAACCACATGATGCCACCTTTCCTGAGAGAAATGGTGAGACCAAGACATCAGAATCAGATGGTGCCCCAGATTCCGAAAACCATCACTCAGAAGAAGAAGAAGCAGAAACTGAAACGGGTTTACATCCCTCTGACAAAGTGATCTATCATCTAATATTGGAAGGCATTGATGTAACTTACAGAATTGAGTCCAGTGGTAAAGTAGTTGTAGAGAAAGCCATGGTTTCTTCTAACACTCCTCCAGGAAGCCACAAACGTTGCAATTACTTAATGTGGAGAGATGGGCTTTCAGTTGGGCTTTGAATGGGTCATTCTAATTTAATTTAGTTTAATAATATATGTTGTGAATTAATTTTTATAAATTAAAATTAATTAATTAATTTTTATTTAATAATATATATTTTTTAGAAGAGCAAAATACTCAAATTCTTATTTATGATATAAAATCCACTTAGAAATTAAGGAGTAGAAACTCAAATCCGTAAATGCGTAAATCGAATAGATGCTCGAGCTAAAGAATGAGTACATCTATTGGCTTGCCTACGAATCTACCTATAAGAAATATTTGGTAGCGATAATAGCAAAGATTTATAATTACAAATAACAGTACCTAATTTGAAAAGATCAAAGTTCGGTAGGCTAAGTGTGAAAAATAAAATTTGAGAATTTATAAAATAGTGCCACCATGTTGCTGTCGTAGAATTTGCAAGAATTATGAAGTTGCTAGTGTTTCCGCAGATTTACACCACCAACTAGATTAGATGAAAAGTCATTGTTCACCGTATATGCGGTTGTCTTGTTTTGATTTATTGATTATGACATTCCACTGATTCATTAGTGATAATATTTATTAATTATTACGAATTTACGATAAATCATTAACAATACTACCGCACGACAATTCTTATTTTAGACTTGGAAGCTTCCCAACGCTTCCAACTTTTCACCGGTGGGGCCCACTAACGAAAGAACGGTCATTGCGGGCATCAACGGCGGACTCTTTGATTTCCAATGTTGCCCCTGTTTGTGGAGAAAAACTACCAAATTGCAAACATGATCTAAATGGAAGTCACATCACGTGTTTTACATCATGATTGCGCACAATTTTCAAGTCATTCCAAAGTGGAGGCCAGGAAAGGAATTTCAACTGTTCAAAGCAAAGTATGACTTCAAAGTCAAACTTTTCTAATTCTTCGGACTATCTCGTGACATTCTTAGTGAAATGTTAAGCAGCCGTGTAACTGATAAGATGTTTAAGATTTAAACGTATATAAAGACTATTAAAATAGCTTTTTATTTTTTAAAAGTTTTAAAATAATATTTATTTCTTTTTATCTTGTAAATGCTCTTGCCTAGTTGCCTTGAGAGTTGAGAGTGAACAATGGGCAGAAAAAGCTGTTAGGCCGGCCATAAATATAACAGTTGAGAAGGGTCATGCTATCTGCCATCAGCCTGCATTCATAAATAGCGAGTTAGTAGTCAATGGGATTTTATTATTATATCAACAATTCATTCTCTTGTTTTTCATTTCATCAAAAGCATACATTCATATTAAACACAGTAATATTCAAAATTCTTTCAAGTGTTTGCTTCTACTCTTTGTTCGATAGTGACATGGTTGATACTTTTTATCCGGCCAACCATGGCAGTCCGGCGGACCAGACATGAAAGCTGGACATGTCGTTGATGATGACTTATATCCACCGGAGTGCTATCGAGTTACAGACTGGAGTAAGTTAATGAGAGGCCATACCTTTAGAAAAGTCGGTGAACATTTATATATACACACCAACACCATTCTTCAGAATCGCTTTCTGTTCTGTTCTCGACTACCCCTTTTGTCTTTATTCAGCGACAGTTGCACAATTTTAAAATATTCCAAAGCGATGGAATTTGTCACCTCAAAAGCTTGGATAATATTTATATATAGGGTTTGATAATGGGTAATATTTATATATAGGGTTTGATAATGGGTATTGGATGGGTCGGCTGTTTTATGGATGGGTCGGTTGGGCCGATCGACCAGCCCAGGTCCAATCCAATAGGCCGATCGACTAGCCTCACCCACGGGCTTAATCCGCACCTGCAC
>JAOQMR010000008.1:687550-697642 GCA_027563865.1 Erythroxylum pelleterianum
ACAGATTACTACAGGAAGATCACCAGTCGATGGATCCAAACAGCAACGTACCGTTCAGCCAGATTCCGGCTGAACCAGGTATATATAATAAATAATTACATAAACGAATGCTAACGTCTTTTCTCATAACACGCCAGGATAATATATATATATATATAGTTAGACTACCCTTAAATGATGCCACCTCTTACCATATTTTGATATTGAGATATCCCTTCATTAAAAATGTTAAAATTAGAATCACACGTCTAAATATGTATTTTCATTTTATTTTTAAAAATGTGAATATTTTTTAATAAAATATCTTAAATGAAAATTTTTTGACTATATATTCTCACCATCTCATTCGTCTTATATTCTAACCATATTACTAAGCTCATCCGCATCAAAATCCTAAACTAAAACTTTTTTTTTACTCAATCTCCTTTATTTTTAAATACAAAAGGGCTGTTTTACTGCACAAGTGGAGAGAGGGTCATCAAAACTCGAATTCACGATCTTACGATCATAAAAGAATAACTTTACTAGTTATTTAAAGACTCGCTCTTTACTAGTTACTTAAAGACTCGCCCTTATTTTTAAATATAAACATTTTAAATATAATTCTTAAGGTCTATTTATTTCTATTTTATTTTTACTTTTTTGTTTGTTGTTTTTATTTTTGTTTTTTAATTTATTAAAAGGAACTTGTTTTTTTAAAATTTTTTGTTTTCATTTTTTTTGTTTTCAAAATTTATAAAGCTGTAAAAAGTAGTTTTTGTTTTCTGTTTCTTTTTTATAACTTGATGTATTATGAACTAAATATATGTTATTTAATTATTTAATATATTAAATTTTAATAAGACTTATGAATAATTTAATATAATATTATACGTTTAGTACATTAAAATTAATAAAATTATAAATACTTTAATTTACTTGACAATTTTAATTTTGTAATTAAATAAAATAAATTAAAATTTAAAATTATTAATAAATATAATTAAATTTAAAATATCTTCGTAATATATAAATTTCAAATAAAATTAAAACTTGCAATTATAACATATTTAAAATAAATATTAATTTTAAATTATTTATTTCAATAATTTTATTAATAAATATTATATAAGAGATTAAAATAAATTTATTTAATTAAACATAATTTATCTTTAAATTTTATCTAATATATAAAATATAACTATTTATTCAAAAGAAAATATAGAGACTTAAAAATAAAATTAAAGCTAAAACTAGAAAAACAGAAAATAAGTGGTTTATTATTTTGTTTATGATTTTGTCTCTTCTTTTGTTATTTCTCAAAAAAAAATCGGTTTTTGTTTTTGACCTTAATTCGACCGTTCGTTTTCCGTTGATGTCTAAAACGAAATTTGTTTGTCACCAAAATATCTTCTGTACAGAGCAATCTCCGAATCTGTATTCGTATTCGCGTATCTAGGCTTAAGATTCTGCTTTGAGGAAGTCCAGTTTCGTAATTTTCGAAGACCCGCGAGGGCAAGAACACACCCCACACGAGACCACATTATCGTATCTCTCACTCTCCCCTCCTTGCACGCCCCATATTTTTGACTCACATCACACGCCACAGTTTCACGTGTAGAATTTATTTTGTAATTTATAAACACAATTAATTTTTGTATTTTTTGACACTACAAAGATGATAAACGGCTCGACCCATAACGGATTATTGAAAAAGATCACAACTTTGAACTCCGATTTCTCCTCCTCCTCCTCCTAGCCTTCATTTGTCTGTGATCTCCGACATTTGTTGTTCGGAGATTTCTTTTTTTCTTCTCATTGTTTGTATTTTGATCGGGGATTAAGGGGAGGAGAACACAAAAAAGAGAAGAGAAACAAATGGACTCTCCACCGACACCAAGTGGGGAATCGACGGCCAGGATGGTGACGCCGAGATTGTCAATGATAGAGTCGTTTCGCGGGTGCGGCTTGTCGGCGGTCCGGATTAACAGGGAGTACATTAAGAGCAGAATAATGATGCCCAAGTACCTCCGTCTCGCTATGATCCATTCAATCAAGTCAAAGGACGTTGATGCCGGAGCCGATAAGTATTTTAAAAGTGGAGAGCTTACAGGCGGCGAAGACCCCCCCGAAGGCCCCATGGTGGTTTTTATTAATGCTAAAAGTGGTGGTCGCCATGGTCCTGAACTCAAGGAGCGGCTTAAGCAATTAATGGGAGAGGAACAGGTTTTTAAATTTTGTGAAATATTTCTTTTATTTATATACGTGTTTCATTTGTTTCCTATGTGTATATTTTTTTTCTAATGGCTTTTTACACAGTTCTGTTTGTAATATAGTGGGTTGGTTTTGTTTTTGTTAAAGACTCGTTTTTAATGTCAATTTGATGTTAAGTAGTAGGTTATAATTCATTAGGATAATTCTTATAGGTGCCAAACCTACCAAGTCGAGAAATTTATTATGGATTCTATGAGGGCATTGGGATTATAACTCGATGGGTTTCACGTTGTTTAGGGGATACGTTACGTTCTTTGGATTGAAGACATTCGATCGTCAAGTCACGGTGATCGTGTGTTTAGGAAGTTGTCTGGTTTGGTTTTGTGGAAAAAAAATTGGTCTTTAGAATTCGAGATGATTTCTGGCACAGGTTTTTGACCTATCAGAGGTGAAGCCCCTTGAATTTGTCCAATATGGATTGGGCTGTCTTGAAAAGCTGGCTAGCCGCGGGGATGAATGTGCCAAAGAAGTTCGTGAAAAGATGAGAATCATGGTATTTCAATAACTTTGCTTTTCTTGATCCAATAGATTATGATTATAATGAGATGCTTTATGTCAAATGTTGGATGTTTGAGCCTTATGGGGAATCAAGAATACTCATATATGATGAATGATTGGAGCAGGTTGCAGGAGGTGATGGTACTGTTGGTTGGGTGCTAGGAACTCTCCAAGAACTTCACACTCAGGGTCGTGAGCCTGTTCCTCCCGTAGGAGTCATTCCTCTTGGGACTGGAAACGATCTGTCAAGGAGTTTTGGCTGGGTAAACTTCGTATTCAGATGAAATGTTCTACTTCTGACGTCTGACTTGTCTAATTCAGTCAGGTTTGTTTTCTTTCTTCAGGGTGGTTCATTCCCCTTTGTATGGAAATCTGCTATCAAACGGTCTCTTATGAGGGCAATATCTGGTCGAGTCTGCCGTTTAGATAGGTAAGAGTTCTACCTTTTTGAGAATTAGTGTTAAACTAGTGAAATATAATATGAAAATGATTAGCTAAAGCAAAATATATGTCAGTATTTATTTTGAGGGTCCTAGATATGTTAACATTTTCTTTCTGATGTTGTCCTTGGGCCTCAGATCCGTTCTATTTTCCTTTTCTTGAACCAGCCAATCAGGGAGTAATTTTTTTCCTTTGGCTGGTGGTCAAGTCTCGGTACACCTTAGCTCTTAAGATTGATTTCTTTCGTCGACTTTTGACATATTCTTGTATTTCTTTGTTCAGTTTGACATTGATGATTTCTCAATTAGTGTTACTGCTTTCTTTAAATGATTCCTTTGTATAACTTTTTAGTAATTTGTTTCCCTTCTGTTTGTTGTACAAAAAGATCTTTACATTTTGACCAGGATAACAAATACTTGGTACAGGTGTATTTTAACTTTGGCTATTCTATTTAGTTGAACAGCATATCAAAAAGTATTATTGTATACTAAAAACTACTCCTTAATGATGCAGTTGGAAAATTCTCGTGTCAATGCCTCATGGAGAAGTCGTCAATCCTCCGTACTCCCTGAAACAAGTTGAATCTTGTTCACTGGAACAGGTTTATGATGCAGTCCATATCAGCTTTCACAAATTTTATCAATTAGCTGATATTTGAAGCTTCCTTTAGATGTTGAAACTAAACATTTTTGTTTGACTGCAGGTTTTGGATGTTGAGGGGGAGTTGCCTGAGAAAATGACTTGCTATGAAGGAGTGTTCTATAATTACTTTAGTGTAGGTATGCCGTTATGAACTCTAAAAATGGTAGCTAAATCGTGCTGATATTTCACTGACTTGGTGCTTTGGGATTTCTACTGTTTCCTTGAATTCCAAATTCTTATCAATTAGACTATTGTATCATCAACTACAACAAAAATCTTTGTGCCAGAGAATATGTTGCCTTATTCTGTACTGCTTTTCTCTCTTGATTTCATCCTTTCTTTTTGTCGAGGAAGTTGAACTCAGAGTAATCAATCTTATTAATTTAGAACATTGATCTCCACTTTATTTCTCTTATTCTGTCCTGCTTTTCTCTATTGATTTCGTCATTTCTTTTTGTCGAGGAAGTTGAACTCAGAGTAATCATCTTATTAATTTAGAACATTGATCTCCACTTTATTTCTCTAACTCATTGGATTATTACTTGTCTTGGGTGTTGTCCATTCATTCAATTAAGCTGTTAGTAAATGAAGGTGGGCTATCATGATACATAAATCTATTTCCAAAATCCTTACACACACTTCAAGAAACTTTTGAAGAGTAGGTCACGCTTAAATTTAATTTTACATAACCAGCTGTATTAAATGAAATTTTATTAGGTACTAATTCTGCTTTGTTAATAATGAGTCTTTACATTTTTCCTTGGAAGGCTTGAATGTTTTTGATTACATGCAGGAATGGATGCCCAAGTCGCATATGGCTTCCATCATTTACGCAATGAAAAACCTTACCTTGCACAAGGTCCTATATCAAATAAGGTAATTTTGAAATTTCATACTGCCTTCAACGGTGAACTTGCCCTTTCTGTATCATTAGACTGCAGTTTTTCTCTAATTTTTCTTATCTTATCCTGACTTTTATGGATTTTTATAAGCTTGTTAACTTCTGATTTATGGGGCTGGGCAGTTCGGCACCATTTTCCTAAATTACAGTCTAGATATAACTAATTGTTTTAATTTTACTAAATCTGCATATTTTGATGTATGAAGCTCATGTTTCCTATTTAAGTTGAGATATAAATTTCTATTGATCATGTGAAACTTATGAAATGAATTTAAGGACCAAAAGGATGCACCCGTGACATGCAAATTGAATCATGCACAAGCAATGGATTAGGTTGTACAGTTGTACTATTGGATTACTTTAGGTTGTACTTTTGGATGCTCTACTGTACTTATTAGACACATTAGTCATTGTGGTAAAACAAATGTTCTTTAAAAAAAAAAAACCCTGCCACTTGAAAATGGTGTTCATGCATTTTTATCATTCAATCAAGCCAAAATTGCTACTTTTATGTGATTTCTCATATTTGTACTATCTTCAACATAATTGCTGGATGAAATGCCTCTTGACACATTCTACGCTTTTGAACCCTTAATTAACTGTTTGATTGTGGTATGATGTCATAATTTATTTATCTGTTGTTACAGCTGATATACTCTAGTTACAGTTGCAGTCAAGGTTGGTTTCTCACACCTTGCATAAATGATCCAGGTTTGAGGCAAGTCATCTTCTTTGTGATTCTTTTGTTTTTAGGGGGTTGGGAGGGTGTTATCAATTGTTTAGCTATAAAGAAACTGCTTTCCTGTCACCAAATTGTTGTTAGGCTTTTGCTAATTTTGACACCAACTTTCCAATAACTATCATCATACTCTGATATCTCTGGTGTATCCTCTTATCTGTCTTACCTTTCCTCATGCATCTCAATGTCGTTTAACTGGTAAGAGGGAAAAGAATAGGATCTATGATGATGAAGTGGAATTGCCTCTTATCATTTTCACGAAAACGTAGATATGTCTTTGGTGTCACTTGTTTGTTGGAAGCTTATCCTCTCTTTTTTTTTAATAAAATGGAAGCTTATCCTTGCATCCTACAGTTTTCACATGTTGGTGTTCAGAGTTATTTTCAATATTTATTTTCTAATGCCAAATTTTCTTTGTTGTAGGGGCCTCAAAAATATACTGAGGTTATATGTCAAAAAGGTTAATTGCTCAGAATGGGAGCGGATCCCTGTTCCCAAGAGGTACTCCTTGACCCGTGAAATTTTCTTTGACATGCATAAAGCTCTGAGTAATGATTTTTTATCATTGTTTATTAAATTCCTATTGCTCTTCTTTTTTCTTTTCTTTTTGGACTCCCTTTAGTGTGAGGGCAATTGTTGCTTTAAATCTTCACAATTATGGAAGTGGAAGAAATCCTTGGGGTAACCCAACGCCCGATTATATGGAAAAGGTATCAAATCTCTATGCATTGATGTTGTCGCGGCTGTTGACCTTTTCCTTATTCCTGTATTCAGTGTGACCTGTGAGATGTAGGTTCTGTGCTCACAGAGACCAGAAACTTGTCAAACTTTGTCAATGAGATAGTGTTAAAGCATGATGTTAATTCTCTAAGTTCCTCTCCTCCTATTTCTCAGAGAGGCTTTGTTGAGGCCCATGTCGATGATGGTCTCCTGGAGATTTTCGGCTTGAAGCAAGGATGGCACACATCTTTTGTTATGGTCGAACTGATATCTGCCAAGCACATAGCCCAGGTACTGCAATTGTTCCAGATCAAATTTTTACTTGTGGTAACAATTTCTCCAATATACAAAGACTTTTACGAAGTTACAGAATAGAACTTGACGAGTTCACCCATTGTTTCATGTATTTATTTCAGGCTGCAGCAATCCGATTGGAGTTTAGGGGCGGAGACTGGAAAGATGCATATATGCAGATGGATGGCGAACCCTGGAAACAGCCCATGGACAAGGACTACTCTTCATTTGTGGAAATTAAGAGAGTGCCTCACCAATCACTGATGATAAGTGGAGAGTAGAATAATGACATTAATTACCGTATGGACATAGATTGAATTGTTATAGTTAATCTTCCCTTGTGGTTGAGCTCGTGTCATAGGTTGGATTGATTGTATAATATCATATTTTCTGTCAGGCCACTCTACCTATTGGCATTTGATGTAAGAATGCCATCGGTAAACTTTTTTGCCATATAAATTTTAGTCCCCAAACAACCTCCTACAAGCTATTCGTTTGGATGTATGTGTTCCAGGCTTCTGTTTTTTTCATTAATTCCAATTTAGTAACTATACTTGAGAGGTATGGCAGATCAAGAATGTATTATTTTGAGCAAATCACAAGAAACTGTGGCAAGCACTAAATTCCAGATACTGTAACACAAAACTCATTTGTGTTCCTCAAAAATTTGAACTCTTTCTGCTTCTTTCCCATTTGAGAGCCTACTTAACTCTTTGAGAGTCCAGAGGATTAAGGTGATGCACATTTTCTTATACAAAAGACTCTGTAATATTCACTTCTTTGGAACTAGCATTCTCAAAGGGGTAGGATTGGGGAATAGTAACTGCAATTTCAGCCAAAGTGGGCTAATATCAATGGAATAGTATTAGTTTATAAACAGTGCGGGGCGATAGGAAAGTGACGAATCTGAAAGTTTATGGAGGCAGGTGAGGTTTATGGGGCATGTTGGTGGAGAACAGGTCCCGATGCACACGTCCTCCTTGATATGAATTGTCTACCAACTGGGAAGCAATGGGTCTAACCCCATTTTGTTTCTTTCTGCGTACTGGTTCATGACTCAGCTTCCACATATATCGTATCCGAATTACTAAAAAAGTTGGAAGACAGACCTGTCACCTACGTTGTATTCATACTTCTTGTTGTGTAGGCAGTACATGATTCCGAACCCTTCGGAGCATATTAAAGAAATGACCCAGAAAAGAATTTAAAAAAAATGAAGTAAAATAGCTAAGAAACAACTTCTTTCTGTGGTCTGAGTTTTTGTAAATTATTTGTTAAAAGCACACAGGACATGAAGAAATGGTCTGAAGTAAAGAAAAAGCAAAAGGGCTTTGCAGTGCCATCCAGCTTAATCCAATCTTTGGGTTGCATATCCTACACTCAATGGAAGAGCATCCCCTTTTCTTCTCAGCTTCAATCATTCAAATCGTTGGGTTGCATATCCTACACTGAGTGGAAGAGCATGCCCTTTTCTTAAGATCATACCCTTTTCTTCTCAGCTTCAATCATTCATTTGGCTTTTCTTTTCCTTTGTCCTTATATCTCCAAGTTGAATCTCTTTAGACTCATCATTGCTGCTTTTAAATTATTGTTTTGGATATCAAAAACTATTTTACTCGTTAAACAATTAATGGAGAAATGCAGACAAGAAAAGGAAAATAGATCACATGAAAATTGTTTTATAGAATGAAAATGTGTGTCAGATAATGTATTTTACAGAGCTTCATGGACATATAACCATTCGCGGCATCTATATTACACAGTTTAAAGGAAGTATTCTGGAGTTGAAAAATGGAAATCGGAACTTGACGTCTGAATGAAGAAAGAACACAAGAGTTGGACCTCTAAAACGCGCAAAAGGAATAGAATATAGCTTATTCCGTTCACATCTGGAACAAGAACATCCTTTCATGTCAATGTCTACGTGCCATTATCTAGACATAAAAGGTGAAAAAAATATGCTTCCAATGATGCTCCTCCATGAATTTGATGACTATGTTGGGTGCCACCAATATATCTAATCCCCTTTATGCATAACTCTTATCAAGATGTAGATCCTTTTTTCCTTAATGTGCAATGAATGATATGAATCTCTACTATTCTATATCTTAGTAGTTGTACAGGTCACTAACTTCAGAAAATACATACGATTGCATTTCATCATCAATGTATGCAAGTGGTAAAGCTTGGTTGTGTTTACATACGATTGGTAGTTTCTTTAGTTAAGAGGATCTTGTTCTCTCAGCGTTCTTTGATGGGAATTGGCCTCTTAGTTGTAAATCGGGGTCTTTACCAGATAGACTCTGCCAAGACTGGTTTTGAATTTTTGTTGCTTTTTCCTGGCAAAGCACATGCGACTTTATAATCAGTTTTTGGACCACATCATATATTTTGTGACTTCATGGGGTCAGATGTTTCAGGTAAAGAACCAAAACCTATGCCTTTTTTTTAATATATAATTTAGCTGTCGAAGGTAAAAAATATATTGCATCGACAACTAGTGCAATTTCGCATGAAATCCTTTAGTCATTACAAACATCATTCTTCTTGTAGACTTTTCTTTCGGACATGGATTTGGGATAAGTCCATATTTCTATATTCTAATCTCATCAAATTACGTATCTTCGGTGACTAACAAAGCAATCGTCGTGAACGAAAGAAGTCACAAGTCAGTACTTCATATAACTGAGGATGACGTAGAAGAATGTACTGATACAGATAGTAGTCGAAATAAGAGATTTACATTAATCTAAAGTTTTATTAAATACTTCTAAGTAATGTTTTGAAAATTAAATCGGAAATTAAACCGATAAGGTATGAAATTTAAGGTTTAAAAATATGATTATTATTAGATCACCATAAAATCAATATATAATAAAAATTAAATAAAATTAAAGAATTTGAAATATAATTTGAAGAAGGAGATCTTCTTTATTTATTAAAAGAGTAGAAGTTTAATTACTATTAAATAAAAGTTAATTGCTTTATTTAAATTTATAAAAGTTTGATTAATTTATAAAACTGACTTATTAATTAATCAAATTTTAATAATAAAGTTTATTAAGATAAATCAAATAAAAAAATTAAAAACCAAACTAAAAAATTAATTAATTCAAAATTTTTAGGATGAAACAATTAGAATGGCTAAAGTTTTAAATCATTGCTTATAAGTTCTATCGGTCATTTTAACTTAGATATCGTAGAGTTAATTCAATAGATCAATTTTATAGAACAAAAAATATATCTTGTCTTTTTCATACTCTAGAGCTAATTCAGTAGATCAATTTTATAAAAAAATATATATCTTGTCTCTTGCATATATTTTAAGAGGGGTGTAGTAGACATAATTTCGAAGGGAGATGATGAAACTAGTGCCCTTAATAATCCACATATGAATAATTACTTTGCAGATTCTTCTTTGAACAATCATTTGATTACAACTTTTAATACTAATCTATCTTTATTAACTGAATGCTCATTATTTAATTAACTGCTATATGGTCCACCATCCACCTATGTGATGTTAAGGTAGCTTATTGATCCACTTAAATGGTGCCACTCTCTCATCTGCACCAATAAATTTATGTGAAGAAAAGCTGAAACA
>JAOQMR010000008.1:732016-744619 GCA_027563865.1 Erythroxylum pelleterianum
ATGCCTCATTTCAAATTCCGAACTTTGCCGACCGACACGTGCCATCCGCCATACTCAAATATCCCACTGATCTCGACGCTCACATCCCACCGCCCAGGATCTCCACGCCATATAATCAAAGAGCCAATTCCGGCTCATTCGACCTCGCGAACTGCTCGCCAGATGCTCGAGCAATCGGCTCATCCGACCTCGCGAACTGCTTGGCCAGATGCCCGAACAATCGGCTCATCCGACCTCGCGAACTGTCGGCTCATCCGACCTCGCGAACTGTCGGCTCATCCGACCGAACAAACCTCAGTGCGGTCATAAGCCATCATGCGCATGGGCCCTTCACTGTGTACTCCTTCGACCCTTCTCGTCCTTTAGGCTCACGGAGTGGGGGGCTTATGGTTGGGTCGGCCATCTCTTATCTTAAGCCCAAGATCAAACCCACAGCAGATGACCCACAGTAGATGAGCCGCTCGGCCCATATAGCAGTAACGGTAGTATATAAGGTCACCACACAGGTAACCCTAAAGGAGGAGAAACAAATTTCATCTTGAACAAATTCTTCCTGTCTTTCGTTCATAGCCGTTTTCCTTTCAAAATAAAGAAAAAACTAACTTAAGCATCGGAGGAGCAGGTCGGAGATCCATCTCCGGTGCGCTTTTTAGTGTTTTTGCAGGTACATTACAGTTGAGATCCGTGAAACCCATGGATCCAACCGATGGCGTTCAGCTCCAACAAAATCAGACTGAACCAAAATTAATCTAATGAATATATCTAAAACGAAGTTGGATCCACAATATGTCGAAGTACTTAATTCATCGTGAGAGAAAAGAAAAGCACTTCTAGAACTCAAAGCAGAAAAAGCACATGTAATGTCTGTGCTCGAATATTTTGCCAGGACCCTGACAACTTAGAAGATACACTTGCATTATGATCTCCATATCCACCGTATGTACAGTTCAGTTTCAATTAGATCTATAGAAACTACTAATTACCTTTTTCTAAAATGCGAATATCAAATTTTATATTCGAAAGAAAGGAAAGGTAAAAATACTTTATAAATTTATAAAAATATTATTATATCAATTTTTTAATTAACTACTTTTCTAATTTATTCTCCTCTTGATTATAAGTTAATTTAGCTATTAGGTCATTAGGAATTTGATTTGTAACAGATTGTATTAAAGTAGACGACGAGAGACGAAAGTAATGTTAGTGACAGGGAAATCGATTTTAAATCAAAAAGAAAGGGGGAGACGAAAGAGTTTATAAATTTATAGAAAAGATAATTAATTATTGATTTGAATTCAACTGTTACAAATAGTTTTAAAATGTATCTGTACAAAAATATGTTGGACTAAATAAAAACTATCAAAAGATGATGGACCGACCTACAACGTCAGAAGATGACAAAAGAGTTATATGAATGAAACGACTTCATATAGGAAAGAAAAGGAGCCTTGAGAAAGGTAACAAATGGAAATTTAAGATATTTTACATAAAAAAGTAAATGTCAAATCTCATATTAAAATGAAAAAAGATGTTTATAGAATCAAATTAGAGTCACAAAATGAAGAAAACAAACAAAAGAAAGTAAAAGTACAATTATATTCCACTATTAATTTAGGTGATATTATTTAAATTTGTTCTTGAAATGTAATTAAAATAACCCAACAAATTAAAGCCACTATAAACGAGTATTATTGGAGTCAATAATAGGGTACGAAATGGATGGGTGGGGAGGTGTAAGTGGATAGATACGGCAGTGGATGGACCACTTCTACGACAGTAGTGGCGGTGAGACACGTCGTGGGCCGGTGGCCCACGTGACGTGCACAACGTTGTTGGCCACCACCACCCCAACAAAATGCCCTTCCTACACCGTAAAGACCCCACGCTCCTTTGATTGGTATTACCTCTGCACAAGCACATGCACATGCACAAACCGACGCGGACACACACATACCCAGAAACATGTAGTCTCCTCAACTAATCCTTACCACCCTCTCTCACACGCTCAATTTCCACTCAACGCTGTCTTCTTCTTAATTCTATAGATTTTTAATTAATTATTCCTGTAACAATATGATCCAACTCTTTTAACCTTGATTGTATGTAAGCAAACTTAAAGAAAGCAGATAAATATCCCTCTCGAAATAATTGTTTGCGCTTGTTCTTGACCTAGTAGGTGGGTGATACGAATCTATAATACACAGTCCCTGCTCTGTGATGTGTGATATACAGTGATTGCTAGTTCCTTTCAAGAGACATAACCAGGTCCAGAAACTGTACAAAATGGTCCCCAAAAGAATAGCATCCACTTGTTTTAGATCCTTCCCTCTGATGTTGGATCACTGACTGTACCTTATGGTCATCCGAAAGGGCACCAACCAAGCACAAAATCTTCTGAAAACAAAGTGCATGCGTTAGGTGGTAGTGCTAAAATTGCTTACGATATATGTACAGAAACACAGTAACAGCATACTGACTTGCAGTTTACAGTGTGTCATATATTTTAAATGTATGTATTTTTCTAAATCAACTTGCTTCTCAGTTCAACCACTAACAAAGAAGAACGTACAGGACCATTATGAGGCAGAAATTCCATATGAATGCACCTGAGCATCAAAATTTTGGTCTTATAATCTAAAAACTGCAATCCCTCAAACGGTCAACAACAACGTCTGATTCAATAAATATTGACACACACAGCTGAAATCCACCAGACCAAAATCTGATGACTTCGGTCCTACTGCATAAAGGCTCTTAAAAGAGTTACGCGAAATTAAAGACTTGGGTCCAATCGCACACCCTTCTCCTATTTTTGAAAACCGAGTGTCAGCAATTCAGGATGAAGCTGAACCTACTCCATGTCTGGACAGTCATATATTGTTACCAAATGGAGGCTTTTCGATGTTACCCTTTGCCTACGTACAAAGAGGCCAGAATGTGTTTTCGGGTTTCGAAAGGATATAGCTGGACCATTGAATTCAAGGATTTTGATAAATATGGGCAAGTACAAAGATAGAATTTTAAAACTTCCAAACGTGCACAAAGATATAATTATTTTATACAAGGGTTAGTTATTGTCTCAACAGGTGGAATAAGCCACCCCAGCTGCCCTACACCCGAGCCAAACCAGATTGTGAGGGATTAAACCACAGTTTGATCTTGATCGACCACTTAACAAAACGACCCATGTGCTCCCATTACCGGAAATTGAACCTTGGTCCTTGTCCTTAATGACCCTGCAAATTGCCAACCGAGCTACCCGTGCGGGCTACAAGGGTCAGTTCTGACTTCATGGAAGGTGGCCGCCCAATTTCCTTTCTTTAGAATGCCAACTCAAGAGGATATAGTTTTTTATGGCCAAGAACCTGTGGTTCCTTGCGATTTGCATATTTTTTAGGGAAGCTTGACTTGGTTGTTCTTCCAAGTTCCAAACCTGAGCTGATTAGGGGCGGAGAAAGTTCCAGAACAAGTGCACAACTTTTATTTTTAGTTTTATTAGTTAATGTCATAGTGCCTAATTAAAATAGATTAATTCTGCAAGTCGTTGGCCTATGACTACTGCATTTTTTTATAATTAAAACTTAAAGCAAAACTCAATTTTTTATGATTAAATTTTGAGCAGAATCAAAAGGGTGAAGGTGCTTGAACTTAGAACAAGGGAGAAGGATTTTAATTACGACATGGAAACTGTTACAGAGGCCCAAACAAGAAAAACTAAATGGGCGATTTCTTAGGCGAAAGATAAATTTCATCTGCAGAGGTTGAGTACCTTGCTTCTGTAAATCTACACGCAAACCAACACTAAACAGTCTAGCTAACACCAACTTAAGATTATTCTAATTCTCCAAATTTTTCCAAGATCATGATAATTATAGTCCACAAAAGTAACTTGCTTTCCCAAACCTACTCGTCAAAACGAAGGGACGACGCCATACTGTGATTCTGACATGTAAGTGACGGAGGAAGAGTGGTAGAGTTGATCGATGTCGGATTCAATTTCAGTCCGTTTAGCAAATCGACCCTTGATTCTTGGTCGGGTCTCAGCATAAGCTTTACGTGAAGCGTAGCGAATAGTTTTCTCAAACTTCCGATTCTTTCTTCTCTCTCTGTACCTCAAAACCCTGGCTTCACGGTCAAGTCCGCAAAGCTGAGTTGCTTGATTAGAACCAGTGGTAGTGGAGAGATGTATGCTTGAATCGGTGTTTCGGTTAAAAGGGAATGATGTATCAGACATGGAACTCCCATCTGGAACCACACCAACATCATGGGACGAAGATGACACCTGCAAAAGAACGTACGCTTCCAGTTTCAGTTCCATACCTCTGTTTTTACAAAAGCAGGGTGAATATGTGGGATTAATACTTACGCTTTGGCTAATAGACTGAGTTGGGTAGTTGAAAGATGTTAGCTTTGATCGACAGAAATCGATATCGAAACAATTCTCGGTGTTGATCACAGGATTGATATGAGCTGCTTGTTTGGTCTGAACCGGCACAACACTATCATTTGCCCCATGACCATGATTATGATTATTCTTCTGGAAGAGTTTCCCATCTTCCATCAAATTCTGATACTCAAAATCAAGAAACGGATCCATATCAGTGAAGAAATGATCAGAAGTAATATTTTCCACAGCCCTTTTGGAATTGAGCTCCGGTGGGCTCGGTAACAGCCACGAAACAGCGCCTTCCGCAACACCGTCGTTCTGGTCATATCCTGACCCTCCATTGCTTTCGCTAGGCACCAGAAAATTAAACGGCGAGGATCGGACAATCGAGCCTGACGAATCAAAGAACGGCTCGATCGGAACACGTTCATGGCGTCGAGCGAGAGGATTAGCAGAGTGGATATCGGCGTCGCAAGTGACACAAAGGGCCGCAGCGTCAGCCCTGCAAGTGACCGCAGCTGGTGCTTGCTCGCACACCTCGCACATCCACACACGTTCGTGTCTAGACATGAGTTGGTTAACTCCGTGAATCTTGGAGTCGCAGTTCATACAGAGAAAAGCGGAGTCCGCCCTACAAAACGCAGCCGCGGGCGTAATCTTGCAGGAGTCGCAGCGTTTCGCGATCATACTGCTCCATCCCCGACCTGTCAAGTTCTTCAGGCTCTCCACTTCAATTCCCATTTTGCATAACCGAAGCACTCAGAAGAATTTCTTTGATATAAAACTCCAAGCAAAACCTTAAGTCACACAGAGATGGAGAGAGTTGGAGGTTTAGGGACTGGTGGGGGCTAGCGGGTGTAGAGATGGATGCTTTGTAGCATGGTTATTGATTTTGTTTGCTTATGTAACCAATGGGAGGAAGAGAAACTTGGGGATGATAATGAGTGAGGTGGGAATACGTGGACGATTTGAGGCCACGGAATAGATTTTTAGGCGATTCAGGACAGCCATTTTATCTAATTTTTGGCATTTATTAACACTGTTTTGTGACAAGTATTTGTCACTTGTCTGTGCCGACATGGGACCCACATGCAAGGGGATAGATAATGATGCGACAACGTGTACGATGGACAAGTTCGTCAGACTTTACGACCGGACGAGGTGGGAAGAAGCGGCAAGCTGGAGAGTTTCAGGTGAACCGGACCGAACCGGCTCAGCTAACCATAACTTCGGTCGTCTCCTATATGCCAAGTAAGCATGGTTTAGGCAGCCTATGATATGGTCTCCTATTTTCTGAAAATGATGATAGGATCTCAATTCATTATCAATTCGGGAGAAGAGAGGACCATGCAATACTCCACATCAGACTAATTTCATGGTGTGGGAATTAATAATGAAGACGTCCTTTCTAGGGTGAGGGTCATTCCATGTGGTCTCCAGCCAGAACGATGGTTTTTAAATTTAGTGTTCTAAAAATTCGATGGGAAGCAATTGACCAATATTGTCAAATATGTATGGCTGTAAATTATTGTTTTCATGATCACAAGACCAATATTGAGTGCGAAGGAGATCCCTTGTATCCTTCATACGAATGCTGTAACAACTTAATTTCCATGCATGCACTTTAGCAGAACTACAAGTCATTAAACATCAAAGTTAAAATCTTTATATATTTAAGGTTTGCTTTATTAGTAAATATTTATTTTCCATAAATGCCTGATAAGTGAATATGTAATATATTTCCAAAATCATTCGCAAAGCAAAACGTATCATATTATCATTTTCAATTGAATAAATTGCTTGAGAGTGACTTATATGTCTCATGCGCGTGCCAAGACTTTCCATGACAACATTTCGACCAAATCTTGAGGCTCTAGATCAAGGCGCAGGGTCACCATTTCTTACGAACTTGCTTGAAAAATGTGCCATTAATTTTTAACTACATATTTATATTAGTTTCATATAAATGTATAAATAAAAATTAATAAAATAAGGTTAAAACATATTTATAAAACAGAGGATCTGTTACTAAGTCAAACCAAATTTGAGGACAAAATGACAACAGGGAACTGAAATTCAGGTAAAAGAAGATTGGCTCTTGGGATTTAATGGAAGCCAGCGTCATCTGGTGCGTAAGCATTGCTTATGGAATACGGTAATCAATGATCGCAAGATATTCAGCTTTCGAATCACAACGCCTTTAAGAGCCATAAATGACAATTTGCCGGCAGACATACCGGTGGGCAAACCCATGATCTCGTCTCTACTTCGTTTTAATGCACTTCTTGAATCTTGTCATCTAATTGTTTCAGTTCTTTATTAGGGAAAAAAAAACAATCACTCCTCTTCTTATATTTTCTTATACAAATTCTAATTGAAGTATCAATACACAACTAGGAAAATATAACTTAGTTGCTTATATCTCTGATTAAAGTCTAAAAATAATACAATATTTAAACCATATCTCGGTCAAACGCGTAGAAGGCGAATTGAAATTCCAATCAGTTGGATTTAAGAAGTCAGATACTACAAGTTATGAAGAAATTCAAAGAAGGAAGGAGTAGCTATCAATGTTTTGAATTTATCGTATGAAATTTCTACGTAAATTGAAATTGTCATCGTTTCAAATTAAGAGATACCAAGACTTATCTGGTTGTAGTACTGTTGAAGTCAAATAATTTATACATAACTAAACGACCTAGATGCGATGTGAATGCTCCCAACTAAGCTACTGTTATCAACTTTTGCAACCCACTCGCTAAGGTTCATTCAATAAGATCTCTTGACCTCTTGTAATTGGCTCTATCGCTTTCTATTTTTATTTGAACAAATAAGGCTCACATGTGAAAAAGTCGAAAACGACCAGGTACTGACATTGGCGTGACGTAAGTGGAAAAGGGTACTCTCGTCTTCTCGACACTCATTTGGCATTTGTGCATGCTTTTCTTTTTTTATTTGCTTGGGTACTTTCAATATTTTAAAATTAGGACTGTTAGCAGTTACATGAACGGCCACAACGTTATATGTAACTTGTGACAATTTTTCCAATATAAAAGAGGAAGTTGGCTTGTGATCTTTCATAAGACAACAAAAACATTAGAAACAAAAGATCTTCTTCATTCTTCTCGATTCACGTGAATCACACCATCAAGGTTTTGAGTTTGGGTCGTGGATTATCGGTGACTCTAGTAGCCAACCGTACAACGTAGATTATCAAATAAAGATTTGACCAATCGCTTCCGCATTAAGGTTAGTCCTTATAAATTTACAAGGACAAAAATAAATTTATAATATATTAAATATTTAACCGATATTAGATTATTATAAAATTAAATAAATTTAAAGAATTTATAATAAGATAAAAAAAAGTAAAATACCCTTGTTCATATAAAAAGTTAAAATTTAATTTAAAAAACTGCCGAATAAAAATTAACTAGTTTATTATAATTTATTAAAATTTTTAATTTATAAAACTCGATCGATTAATTAATAAACTAGAAACAAGTTTATTAACAAAAAATATTAACATAAATCAAAATGATCAGTTTAAATTTTTTATGATTGAATAGACCAATTTGATTTTTTTAATCAATAAATAACTTAAATGCAATATATTGTGGATTATATGATTTGTGTAGTCTATTTGGTAGATTCATACGTTAATTGACAACTTAAGCTCAAATAATTAGTTAAAAATTTAATATAAAATAAATTCTTATCTCCAATACAGATTTAAATAACTCGAAATTAAAATCTTAAATATAGGGTTTTGGATGTCCTTTGACTGCTTAATCCCTATTTACCTTTTATTCAAGCCAAAACTTAAAAAACCAAACAAAAAAGTCATTGATTAAAAGTGTCTCTAACAAAAGGAATGTGCCAGTCAACACGATCAAATAAAACAAGGTATGTCAAATGTCCATTCTCTATTTTCTTACTTTTAGCAAAGAGATCGGAAGTTAAAACAATATTGTGTTACGATAACGTATATGATATCTGAATCAAAAGTAAAGTCAAACCCAGACATGAAACAAGAATAGAAGATAAACATGAGCATAATTATCTTCTAGGTTAGGGCAACTGACTGGTAAAACAAACAGCGGATTGAAAGTGCTATCGTGGTCGGTAGAAATGTAGACTTTCGGCAATAAAAAAGACAATCGACTTTCTGTCTTTTACAGGTTTATCAACCTCAATATACGGAAAGTGGGCTTCATCACATGTTTTCTTAGCTTACCAATAATGACGACCTTGTCAACGGGACACTCACTCCTACCTGCAAAGAAAGTCGATTAGATACTGATTACATATTCAGATTTGTCAAAATTGAGTAACCATTACTTCACTTGGTTCATGTGAGAACAAAAACCCTAAGAAAACTCAATTAACAGTAGTAGAATCAGTCAATTTTGGGAGTAGCATTTTCCTCTATGGAGATCTTTCCTTATAACTGTGGAGATGTTCATTCTTTTACCTTTATATTATGAGGCCTTATAAAATTTTAAAGGTAAAAAAAATTAAAAATATATAATTTTTAAAAAAATCATAAATGATTTCTAAAATTTTAAATTTTTTTGAAAAATTTCTTCTTCTAAATTTAGATTAAAAGATTAAAAAAATATACGACATGAATATTACATGTGAATCAATTAAATGCTACTTATATATTGATTCAACTTAATTCTTAAACTCAAATTAAACTAATTATAAAATTTAATTCAAATTAATTATTTATTATAGTTCTTTGTTAATTATTAAATTAAGTTATATTTATTTTATTTTATTCAAATTTAAGAGTTAACTTGAATTATGATGTCATAGACATTTAATTAATTTCTATATAATATTCATAACCGATATCTATAAAAAGAGTATTTTTAAATTGAAAATTATTGTTTTTTATAATTTAAAAAATTAGAAAGTTTATTAAACAATTTTTAAGCGCAAAAAAGTTCTACTTCTTTTATCGTCGAGATGATCCAGATTAATATTATGGACCAATAATTAGTGAAAGAACCTATTCTGGAGTTCCTCTTCTGAAACCTAAGTGGAGCCCTCCCGACGACCTAACAGTAGCCCTCTAATTGATATCTAACTCAACCGAAAAGTTCCAGTAAAGCCAAGTCATTGAATTGTTAAAAAGCTTTTTTATTTTAAAAGTTAAAAGCGTGGAAAATAGTAGATTTTTTAAAATCATCTTATTAAAATTTTTGACTGCATGTTGACTATATTTTGACATTCCTAAAATTAAAAAAAAACTTGCATAACACATTTTAAAATATTTCTATATTCACACCAATTTCTCAACTACAAATTATGAACTTCAAGTCCACTCACAAACAACCCCAAACAAATAATTCCCAATAATCACTACAATAAACTTTAAAAAGCTAAAACATATTCAAGCACTTCATTTAAAAACCTTTATAAACATCCATTTTTTACACAAATATACATATCAAACTGACACAAGCACAACAGCACCTACCGATACAACTAATCTTAAGATGGAGTTCTAATTACTACAACACTTGTATGTATATCTGGGGTGATTTGTTTAAAAACATAAAAATAAAGGTGAGCTAAATGATCTCAATGAGTGTAATCAATTTACAAGAAAATTGAGCTTTTCATGACAATATAATTGCAATATTCCATAAAAATCATAAAGGTTATCGTAAAACATTTTTCATAACAATTTATTTCTGCATCATTAAATCTGATAATAACATAATATTTCGTAAAACACAAATTTAATTTTTTTGGAAAACTATTTCAAAATACTTTTCGAAATTAAACTCATAATATAGAAATTTTCAATTTTCATTTTCCTCAATTAATAAAAAGTGGTGGCAATAAATTTTCTGAAAACTTTCGTACTGAAAATAAATCATTCATTAGAATGATACTATAATACTATATGGTACCTCTTAATTCACTTTTAAAAATAAATAGTGGCAGCATTATTATTACGTGATTTTTCTTATTCAAATTAGCCCAACATCAAAACATCTATCCAGGAATCGCTTTCGGAGCAAATTAAGTCCCATTGCAGCTTGTATAGCTACAATTTTGTCATCTGTCTCCGCTTCAGCAATCAAAGACTCAGCAAAGTATGTGGTGTGTGCCTTGGTGCTTGATCTGCCCTTCAATTGCTTCCCTGATGTGGGATCAAACTTGACAACACCTAACGCAAACAAAAAAGGTAAGGCTAAACTCTCCATCTCTGACAATTTATAAAGCTACTGTAACTTTTTGATGGATTTGGTAAATACCATGCATCTTATCAGCTGCTCCTTCAGCTGGAGCATACCATTTGCCTTTCTCAGTGATAATATGAAGGAGAACTGGTCCTGATGCTGGTAAAGCCTTGAGCTTCTTCAATATTTCTACAAGGTCTTCCACATTATGGCCGTCAACTGGGCCAATATAGTATAGGCCGACTTCTTCAAACAAGCAGGCACCAGAACCGCCACTCATTCCTCTCATGTAGGCATCAACTTTAGAAGCAATATCATGTGTTTTCCCTCCGATTTGCTTTGAGATGCCCTGTTGACATACGATGTTGTGTTAAAGAATTGCAGAAGTATTGGTTAGGACTTAGGACCATAATAAGGAATTCCTGTGGTTTGACTAACCTTTGCAGCTTCCCGGAGTTGGCGAAACTTTCGGCTTGAATGTAACTGTGTCAAGGTATTTGTGTATGCTTTTCTTTTTTATTTGCTTGGGTACTTTCAATATTTTAAAATTTGGACAGAAAAAAATTTATAATATAAAAAATTTAAGGCTTAAATATTTAACCAATATATTAGATTATTATAAAATTAATATATAAAAATAAAATAAAATTGAAGAATTTAAAATAAGATAAAAAAAATAAAATATCCTTGTTCATATAAAAAGTTAAATTTTAATTTAAAAAACTGCTAAATAAAAATTAACTAGTTTATTATGATTTATAAAAATTTTTGAATTTAAAAAAATTGACCGATTAATTAATAAATTAAAAAAATGTTTAATAACAAGAGATATTATTGTAAATCAAAATGATCAATTTAAAATTTTTATAATTGAATAGGCCAATTTAATTTTTTAAATCATTAAATAACTCAAATGCAATATATTGTGGATTATATGATTTGTGCAATCTATTTGGTAGATTCATACGCTAATTGACAACTTTCAGCTCAAATAATTACTTAAAAAATTAATATAAAATAAATTCATATCTCTTATACAAATTTAAATAACTGGAAATTAAAATCTTAAATATTTTCAAACCAAAACTTAGAAAACCAAACAAAAAAGTCCTTGCTTAAGAAAGTGTTTAACAAAAGGAATGTGCCAGTCAACACGATCCTAGTAAAACAAGGTAGTCAAATGCCTCTTCTCTATTTTCTTACTTTTAGCAAAGAGATCGGAAGTTAAAACAATATTATGTTACGATAACGTGTATGAGATCTGAATCAAAAAGTAAAGCTATAATATATAACAAACCCAAACATGAAACAAGAATAGAAGATAAACAAGAGCATAATTATCTTCTAGGTTAGGGCAACTGACTGGTGAAACAAACAGCGGATTGAAAGTGTTGTTGTGGTCGGTGGAAATGTAAACTTTCGGCAATAAAAAGACAATCAACTTTCTGTCTTTTACAGGTTTATCAACCTCAAAATACGGAAAGTGGCCTTCATCACATGTTTTCTTAGCTTACCAATAATGACGACCTTGTCAACGGGACACTCACTCCTACCTGCAAAGAAAGTCGACTAAATACTGATTACATATCCAGATTTGTCAAATTTGAGTAACCATTACTTAATTCAGGGTGCTTTTTTGGGGGTTTGAAAAAATAGGTATGAGTATCAAATAAAAAGTATTGTTTGGTAAAATGCTATCATTGAATAGGTAATATTTTCATTCCTAGGTTTAAGGTAATGCTTCATTCCCCTCAAATAGGAGAGAAATGGGAGTTATTACTCTCCTATTTGATTAATTACTATAATTAGTCAAAATATAAGTAATTAAAATAATATAATTAATTAATTACTATAATTAGTTAAAATACAATCCATTCATTAATTAAAATATTGTAATTAATTAATTAATTAAAATATTATTATTTATTAAAATATAACAAATTAAAATAAAATTATTCATTAATTAAAGTATTGTAATTAATTAAAACACAATTAATTAAATTATTAATATTAATT
>JAOQMR010000008.1:797974-814940 GCA_027563865.1 Erythroxylum pelleterianum
AGTGTGTGAAGGAGAGTAGTTGGGTTTCCTAACAGGCGAGAGCAGTAAGGCCCGTGTTAGCCGATGGACAGGCGTTAAGAACCAATATTATCCCATGGGCAAAATTCTTTAATCTTTATCCAATGGGCAAAACTCATCTTTATACAGTGGGCAAAATTCGATTCTTTATCTAATGGGCAGAAACAGCTTTCACTTTAATAAAGAAATTATACAGACACGTTAAAACACCGCAAACTTTTCTTTAGAGGCTATCTTCTGCAGTTATCACCGAATACATGTACATTTATGTCAAACGAAAGATGTTCTTTTGAAACCCAAGAACACTGAATCATATACGAAGACAAGATCTGAAACTGAAGCAAATATAAGGTTCGTCGTCTTAGTTTTTAGCATCTTTTGCTTATATCAGTTTATTTTCTCATACATAAGTACTGATAAATTTTTTACTTTGAAATAGTTCCCAAAATCAACTTCTACCTTTTCTCATTCGTGCCTATTTTTGTGTTATCGGTTGTTATAGAAGAACCTTCCGGTTGTCATGATAGGCTGAGGTGCTTCCATCACGCACAAACCAAATAGGTGGAAAACGAAGAGAAACCAAATAGAAGACAAACCACAAAAAAATCACAGTAAACCTTGAAGATGAAGACGCAGTGCGGCGAGGAGAAAAAAATGTTTTAGAGTAGAAGAAAACTTGTTGTGAAAAATTAAGGAAACGTAATTTTCTGATTTCCGTAAATTTATTGTCGTTTTTTTAATTTTTAAAATGCCGTAACACAACAAATCTAACCAAACGTGATTTAATAGAAGGTTTCCTTTTTAATAAAAACTACAACCAAAAATGACAAAAAAAAAAGAAAACAAACGGCCCTAAGCAAACTTCTAACAACCTTCTTTTATTCACGTGCCGACTTACACCCCCTACCTTTCTCCTGCAGTCCATACGTTTCAGTTAACACCTTCTTCGGTCTATTCCTATAAATGGGTATTAAATAGTAAGCATCTTTGATCAGTTATCATTCCAGATAATATTGAATTTGATTGTTGACTATTATGAACTTAAGATATCACCTCACCTGGGCTAAATCTTGCAATGGAAATCTTACTTTTTTTATAAATATAATCGTAATATCAAAAATATATGTTACAATAATGCTGATTTAATAGTAAATTTTTTGACTCTTTTTCTAGCTATTATTATTGTATATATTTCTATTAGTTAGGGGGAAAGTTACGTGATATAAGAAATAAGGAATCGAAAAATTAGCTGTAATTTTATTGAATAAAAGTGATAATTGCAAATATCCGTTAATTAGTCAATTGCTGTCTATTTGATTTCTTTTTTTTTTAATAAGTGTTCTCTCCGCTCAGATTAAAATTTAATCTCAGTCCAAGGAAATTGTCCAATCACAAAGCTTGAAGTAGAATACATGTTTTCGAGTATTTAATTTGGTATACTATCCGAGGTGAACATTGGCAGGTTTGGATTATATTTCCATATCAATAAATTACCAATATGTGAGTTTGTTATGAGCATGTCGGTCAGTTGTCACCGTCAAAATAGAAAAATACAAATGTCGGCCTCTGTCAAATTAATTTTCAACTATTTGGTGGAGTCTATGTATCTTTTAATTTATCCAAAACGTCATAACAAAAATCAATCATAAGTATGTGTACATATATATATATATAAACAATTTACATAGAAAGCAAATACATCTCGAAATAAAATTGAAGCAAGGAACACTTTGTTTAAATGATACTTACATAATGATTCAATAACTTAAATCAAACTAATTATACGGCTCAAATTAATAATTTATTGTAAATTATTTTAAATTTTTTTTTGAAACTAAATTATTTTAAATTATTAATTTGATTATTTTGTATTAAATTTAAGAGCTGAATTAAGTTATTATATTAGTAACATTTAATTAGTCCATATTTAATGTTTTATATCTTAAATTGTTATTTTAATCAAAGTTTAGAGAACATAATTTTTTTAAAAAAATTTATAACTATTTTTTCAAAATTTTAAAAGATGAAAATTTTATAAAAGTTATTAAACTAAAGAATATGTCTATGTCTTTTGCTTAATATTAACATTGAAAACTCACCAATGTTTTTTTTTTTCCCACAAGGTGTTTTAGGAGGGTCTCAATTATAAGAAAACACTTTTAAGTCATCCACACTCAGACTAATCCTCACTCCTATTCACACTCAGACTAATCCCTACGCGAGCCGGATAGGTTCTTTACGAGAAGCAAAACTTTGACCCCAAGTTTTAAACCAACCCATCTGCGCACTCTACCAACGCACCAATGTTAACTCTTAATAAGTATATATTGCACGTAAACAGAAAGGGAAACTAATATCGGTGGAAATGAATAGTGGCAAGACCTATTTTGTGTTACTAGTCCGAAACTTCGTGACTATATGCAGTATAAACGAATGCATCGGCAATGCAGGAACAAAACGGAGAAGAAAAATGTGTGGCTGAATCGAATGATTGAAGGACTGAGGACTTTTCATCTTCCTAATTCAGAGACCTTATGACCCTTGCAAATTGCCATTAGAAAAACTTGTGCACCCAACACACATGCATATATTCAAATTCCAATGTGCCGTTTGTCAACTCCTAGGGATTCTATTCCAGCTTTCGGAGGGAAAAAGAAGGCACATGGACTTTCGGATTCAGCACACACTTGACCATACACAGCCTTTAGCGGCTCTTCTGTTCTACACCTAATGTTCAACCGCTTTTGGATTGTGCAATTGCTTTTCCGGCGACGGGACCAGTGCAATAAACGTTATGTTTTAGCTTATGCATTTCCTTGCAATGACCAAGATATTCAGTTAAAACTGAAAAAAAAAAATAAGTGAAAGGGTCGAGTTCGTATGAGCTTCACTGAATTTTTAATCATTGATTGACTAATTAGAAACTTGAGCGAGTGAACAACGCTGCGATTATTATAACTCTTCAGACCGACCGAACGACCGACCATAGCGAAATTAACATATTATTTACCTACCCTTTTGTTATAATCGAATGGAATTGCAACACTTTAGTTCCACAATCTTAGGGGGTGACGGTAGTTAAAAGCTACAGTTGATCTAATTAGGAATCTATAATTATATATTTATAAGTAAAAGATAAAAACTCCCTCTATACTTTTAATTATTTGAAAATATACTTTATTAAGTATTTATTTTAAAAAAATGTTTTTATTAAAATTTTATTGAAATTAGGTTTTAACAGTCATATAAATAATGTAAAGTACAAAAAAATTGAATTATAGAATAATTTTTATTTCACTTAAACTTAATTTTTTTTGAAAATTTAATATCACAAATTACCAATTATTAAAAAACTCAACCGATTTAACCGTAAAAACTTTGAACTATCAAACTTTTGGTTCGATTTACTTTAATAACTTTTGTTTTTTAAAAATCTATAAGTTTATTCGTAAATTAATAAATTATTATAAATTAAAATAAATTAATTAAATTTCAATATTTTCTTTTTTTATTAAACTTTAGGACAATTTCTTTCCATCATAATTAAAACGTTTTAATTTTATTCAATCTTTAGCTCTTGTAAAATCTTTTAAAAGTTAAATATCTTATTAGTTTAACTTACGGGTTTTAAAACATTGCAAATTATCAATTATCAATTTGAAATTTCAATAATAAAATAATTTAAAAAAAAACAAAATTACTCATATAAAATTGATCTCTTTTACCTTATTTTTTCTTTTTTTTTAGTAACGCACGATTGAGATGAATGAATGTTTAAGATAAGCAAGGATTTATTAAGAATTTCTTAATCTCTAAGATACTCAAATGTTTTGATTTTTATCCAATTATTTCTCTGAAGTAAGGGATTCAATTCCGGAAATAGTCTTGGTTTTGGATAAGAAATAGAACGCAGATTCAGCCGAAGCATTATCCTTATCCATCCTGGAAAATTTGAAATCAATTCTCGAATCTTGAATCCACAGTATTAAAAAATAAAAAAAGACTAAATAAGCCAAAATTTAAAGCTTTACTTATCCTCCCTCCAATTTTGTGGTTAGCTGAATAATTATTTTTGTTTTTTCTTTTTGTTTTTATTAGTGGCTAAGACCAAGCCTTGTTTTGTTTACAGTCCAGACAAGAACAGCTAACTTCCATTCAAAACACATTCACCAACTAGCCTTAGTTCTAACCATCTTTCTTTCCATGCAATTAAGCGCCCTAAAATATTGAATCCTTCAATCCACTTATAACCTTTGCACTTCTTATGTAATTTAGTTCCATGAGACGTGATTGTCCTGTCAGCCATCTCTCTACATTTATAAATAGAAGCTATAGTCATCATAGACATGGCAATTATTAGAATGAAGCACGACCAAATCGAATCTGATCTGTTCTATCGTTGTCATCTCCTCGACCTCTCGCATCAGAGGACACGCGGTGAAAGTTTTAAAAGGTTTTAGGCTTTAGGGTCGGTTGTTCAGAGCAAGAAGAAGGGTCAAGGTGAGAAGGAACAGACCTCGCAACAGTACGTAGAAAGATAACGATTATCTGCTAAGTTGGATAACAGGAAGTTATAGGCATAGGATTTGATACAAGAAATGGGATTTCTACACCACATTGGGAAGTACCAACTCGGTCGGACGATCGGAGAAGGGACGTTTGCTAAGGTAAAGCTTGCTATAGATACCACCAATGGCCATCATGTTGCAATCAAGATCATTGACAAGAGCATGGTCATGGAAAGCAATCTCAAGAATCAGGTAAAACCTCTGTATAATTAAGATGGTTCTATCTTTCTCATCTTCTGGCTATTTCTTCCTTTTATCGTTTCTTTTGGAAGGAGAATGACGCTTGTTGCAATCCAAATCTTCTTCCTTCTCTAATCTATTCAGGCACTGGTTTCAGGTGCAAAGAGAGATTAGAACCATGAAACTTCTTCATCACCCCAACATCGTCCGGATACATGAGGTATATCTGCCGGAGTTTTGATCAGCAACATCTTGCTCTTATAGTAGCTGCGTTTGAAGTCAAAGTTTAAGCCATTTTACTTCTTTGTGCTGAATATTTGGAATTCTAGGTTCTTGGCACGAAAACTAAAATCTACATAGTAATGGAATATGTAGCAGGAGGACAACTTTCTGATAAGTTGGTGAGCACTAATTCTATATTCTTGGAGCTATCCAAAAATGGTTTTTTTTCAGCATTCTCATTTCATCTATATATGGTATTTCTGATCCTGTGCAATTTCATATTTTCCAGTCGTATGCAAAGAAACTTGGCGATTCTGAGGCAAGAAAGTATTTCCAGCAATTTATTGATGCAGTAGACTATTGTCACAACAGAGGGGTTTATCACAGAGACCTGAAGGTCAATAAAAGCTTGCTACTCACTATTGGACTTCTTTTTTTTTTTTTTTTTCCATGAAGGAGCGCAATCTAACTAGGACTCTGGTTTTGCAGCCAGAAAACTTGATTTTGGATGGCAAAGGAAAAGTGAAAGTTTCAGACTTTGGACTAAGTGCATTGCGCAAGGTACATGCATATTCTACAAGTTACTTCTTCCATAAAATTTGTTTCTTCATCCTTTGAACTAAAATGGTCCGTGCCTGAAAATCTGTCCGACAGCCAGGTGGCATACTTACCACAGCTTGTGGCTCTCCATGCTATGTGGCACCTGAGGTAAGATGAAATTCGATTCAATCTTGTACGAGAAGTAAATGATATGGAACAAATGGAGATAAAGTTTCAAACTTTTTTTTTAAAGTAGCGAATGATTTTCTATTCAGCTTCTTGCAAACAAGGGTTATGATGGAGCAGCAGCAGATGTTTGGTCCTGTGGAGTAATCCTTTTTGAGCTACTTGCTGGTTATCTACCATTCGACGATCGTAACCTTATGATGTTGTACAGAAAGGTTTGTTCTTGTGTTAGTGAAACTGACATATGTGTGAAACAATTTAACAAAAATACCTTACATTCATGAGTTTCATCCCTTGAAGATATCCAGAGCAGAATACACATGTCCCAAGTGGTTTACAGAGGATCAGAAGCAGCTAATCTCAAGAATGCTTGATCCAAATCCTAGAGGGGTATGAGTATTGAACATTTTTAACTTCTGAAATCCAAAACTGAATAAACAACAGAAGGATAATGCTAAACTCGTTATTTGTTACAGCGGATAAAGATACAGGAAATCATCGAACAAAGCTGGTTTAAGACAGATTACTTGGCTTCTTGTGGGTATGAATGTGATGAGAAGATCTGCTTGGATGATGTTAATGCTGCTTTTGATTCAGTTGAGGTAAATGATCATAAGCTAGTGGAGAGACCCAATTTATTCACTTTACTTATCGTCACGAAATTATCAGCAGGAAAATACAGCAGAAGCAAAGATTCCCAAGTCTTCAAGTTTCATTAATGCTTTCCAGTTGATAGCAATGTCAAATGACCTTGATTTATCAGGTCTTTTTGAAGATCAGGCAAGTCTCTTGAAATAACTTAAGCTTTGTAACAGGCTTCCTTGCCAGGAATACAGCGTCCTAACGAACTCTAATCTTATCAGACAGATACTAAAAAGACAACAAGGATTGGATCCAAGCTTACAGTAGATGAAACCATAAAGAAAATAGAAGCCGCTGCAATGGACGTAAGTCTCTCAGTTGAAAGGAGGAAAAACTTCAAGGTAAATCAAGTTTGATCGCTACAGTTTTTCCAATTTAGAATATGTCTTGTCAAGGAAAACTGAATCTATAATTGCATCATGGCAGATGAAAATGCATCCAAAACAAAAGATGACTAGATGTACAAGATCACTCTATGACTTGTCAGCAGAGGTAATCCATTACATACCACAATCCCTGAAAGATAAAAAAAATTCTAATATCATCGGGGTCTCATCATTCTTCATTAAAATTTAGGTGATTGAGGTTGCTCCTGCCAACTGTGTAGTAGAAATATCAAAATCTGCAGGGGAGCTAAGAGTGTACAAGGAGGTAAAACGATACCATATGATACCATATAAGTTGGTATCTCGCTATACGGCGCCATTTATATGCTTGCAAACTGTTGGCTGACTTGTGGTGGTATGTTTTATCTCTTGTTTACCAACAGTTCTGCAGAAGTCTATCCACTCTGTTAAAAGAGAATTCAGGTGTCTCATTAGCAGTACAGAAGCCGCAAGACGCATGCGTCGATATCAATACTGGTGAAGAAACTCTAAGGTAATAGCCTTGTTTCAGAATCTAAAAGTGACTGCTATTGCAGCTTTCTACACCTAGTTTGCTAAAGCATATTTCAATTTGTGTAGCTCAAAAGAACAGGCTGAGAAAAAGAGTAACGATACTCTATAGGATATTCTTCTTCGTGATGATCAGCGGTCGCCTGAGATGTCTCTGTGGTGTCCCTCAGGAAAGCTTCATGTCTTGTACTAGTGAATTTGGAAACAGAATAGAGTCCTGATAAGTTATACATGGGATGGGTTAAACCCGTTTAGAACTGGTGTTTATAAACAATCGTTCTTGCTTCATGCACAATTACTAGCTCTTTTCTAGCTTTTCTTCTCTTGCATTTTTGTTTGAAATCGTCATACCCTCTTTAGAGTTCCGAAAAGAATTACGCAAGAAGCTTGGTTTGTTCAGTTTCAGCTTATCCTCGGCTTGGTACATATCACAGAAACATGTTGAAGCAAACAGCTTAATGGCAAACCTCTTTTTTTTTAAAGAAAAATCCTAATGAGTTTCTAAGCTGATATTCATATCAATCATTTCCAGTTGGGAAGACCGATTCTATAAGTATTTTTCCTATAGCCCCATGCCAGATTGTTGGAAGCATTACAAAGCAGCGTCCAGAAATTAAATTCCCCCACTATTCATAACATTCAACTTAGACGAGGATATCTGGAGCACGCAGTAGTGTCATGTAAGAATTACTGGTCAACACCAACATCCCGACAGAAATTTGTCAATATCACTCTAATAAGAAGCAAGGAAAAATGTAACGTGGTTTGCAATAATTTAGACATCAAAGTGGGAGGATAAGACTGAAAAAGGATAAAGATGTTAATTAGTGTTTGTGAATTCTAATGTATTTCTCCTACCATGTAAGCATTTTCCAAGTAAGTCGTAATCCCATGCCAATTTATCGATTTTTAAAAGGCTTCCTTTTCAATGATGTCATGTCAATCTTTTTCTTCGGGCCTACTCTTCGTAAGTGGCCGTGGACCAAACCTGCTCCTCCACCGCTCTGAGCCCTCTGCATTATCTTCATAGCATAGTTTCAACCAAATCATTGAAGGAAGATTTAGTAGAAAATTTCCCAATTCGTAGGACCAAGATTGGAAATGAAATAATCAATTAAAAAGGTCAGGTCAGGAAATAACGTTAAAGAAGTCGGAGAAGAAAGGCCCCATGAAAAGTGACATGCACTCCGATCACCCTGCATCCCACTCACCAGCAACTCTCCCATCTGCAGCAACTCTTATGCTTTCAACGCTACTGCTCTCAACCCGTCTCCTACTGCTCGTCAAGTGGTGAAAAAACTTCGATTACGCGAGAGGGATGAAGATCTCCCTCCACTTGAACCTGCTCCACAAAGACAAACTCTCAGCTACAGTGCTGTAGTTAATGGTCATACAGAATCAGGCTGGTCAGAAAGAATCATGGAATGGAATGAAGAGACCCGTTGAAGTCACTGAAGGAGACATTTCTGTAGTCCCAGGAAATTTTGGTTTGGGAGTTGAACTTTCAAATACATTTAGAGGCAAATTAGACGGAATCTGAGAAAAGGCTGTGATAGTTAAACTTTTAGGCCGATCAATCGGGTTCCATTTGCTAAAATCTCGCCTGCTTTTCCTATGGAAACGTAAAGGCCCAATCAAAATTGTCGACCTCGAAAACGAATTTTACCTCATTAACTTCTCGGAGGAGGAGGACGACTACGTGCAGACACTCACGCAAGGGCCCTGGATCATCGCGGGACACGCCTTCTCTGTCTAGCCGTGGTTCCTAGATTTTCGGCCATCATTTGGAAAAATCACCCACGTCGTGGCTTGGGTACAGGTCCCCCATCTCCCCATTGCGAGTTACCATCCCTCGATCCTCAAAGCACTCGAAAATCTGGTGGGCCACACCATGAAGATTGATAACCACACTCACTTAACGCAACGAGGAAAATTTGCGAGGGTGGTTGTAGATCTTGATCTCAGCTCACCACTCTGGCCCTTCGTCGAATTAGACGGCGAGGTCATCAAGGTCGCGTACGAGTGGCTCCCACCGATCTGCTTCTCCTGTGGACAGGTTGGGCATGGAGCACCCACGTGCCCTACAAAATCATCTGGAAAATCAGCGTCGGAGCAACCCACTGTCCCGCCGATGTTGCCCTCCCAACCTGCTAACCTTGAAGCTTCTTCTTCCCATGGGCCTTATCTTGATCAGTATGGCCCCTGGATGTAGGTGGTACGTCGCCCTCGCCAAAACCCAGCTACCACGACGACCAAAGGACCCACCCGCACCAACGGCTCCCAACTTGTCAGTTCACGCGGCTCGCGGTTCAGAAAATGAACCGTTAGAGACCACGCAGCCTTCCCTCACTCGACTAAAAAGACCCAAGTGCCTGCACCCATCCAATCGACAATCCAGCCCCAAATCGTATTCGTAGCCAAATCCATAGTTCAAGTTACATCTCCGGACACTTGCCCCAAACGCGTATCGTCACATGGACGTCGTAACAAAATAAACCAATCCCACAAAACGACCGAGCTCACTAGTCTACCCTCGCCTGCAACGCCGCACACTACTTCACAAGCCCATGGTGTGGGCTCAGATGGGCTGCCTCAACCAGTGGGCTTAGCTTCCCAAGGCAAGGGCTCAGCTGGGCAGATGCAACAAGTGGGCTTGATGTCTCCTTTCTAGGCCAAGCATCCTTCCCAAGCCCCCACAGCAGTGGTCCATAGCTCCGTTAAAGAGCAAGTGGCCCTCTCCATCCCCTCCCACACCGAAATTATAATACGTGATCGTTCGTTCCAATTACCTAAGAATGAGGATTCCGAATGCCAGGCAATGGAGGAGGAACTCCAATCACACCACTCCTCGTCATTGTCTGGTCAAATGCAATTGGCAACACCTCCACGACCTCCAGACCCTGACACGTCCGCTACTCCCAACACGGCTATAACTGTAGAGTCGGATTCACATATGATGGAGACTACGCGGAACCATCTGACAGAACAGGCTCGGGAGCCGGAAGAGCGTGCAGTCATCGCGCAGATTGAGTAAACCTTTTCTTCCAATTCTATGTTGATTTTCCTTTGGAATTGTCAAGGGGCTGGAGGTCAGCCTTTCAAGCCTATCCTACGTAACTACATTAGATTTCATAAACCGCGGCTTATTGTTCTAATGAAACCTCGTATTAGTGGGACACGTGCGATGAGAATTATTAAGAGTTTGGGCTTTACGCAATCCTTCCGGGTGGAAGCAGTGGGCTATTCGGGAGGCATCTGATTACTTTGGAAACTAGACATCGTCGTCTGAATTCAACTAGCCCACTGACAATTTGTGCATGCCATCATTGAGTGGGACCAAGTGTTGTTTAATTTCACGGCCATTTATGCCAGCCACTTAATCTCTCCAAAAATTTTTGTGGCAATACCTACGGTGTATTGCTCGCATCACAACCCGGCCGTGACTTTTGGGTGGCGATTTTAATGCTAAGTTAAAACATACGGATAAACGAGGAGGGTCTCGGCTCCGACCAATTATTAATTCCCAATTTCGTGACTGTGTGCACAACTGTTAGCTTCAGGACCTCGGATTCTTTGCTCCTAGATTCACCTGGAGGAGAGAACAGATTTTCGCTAGATTAGACCAGGCATTCTGCTCGACTGATTGGCAATTTGTCTTCCCCCACACCACTGTTACTCACTTACCGTTCCTTAAATCAGATTATCGGCCTTTCTTAGTGACTCTGAACCCCAGCAGGCCAACCCCCCTTCAAATAAGCCCTTTCACTTTCAATCAGTCTGGGTAGACGCATGTTGATTTTTGACAGTTTGTAGCCGAGAAATGGACCCCTAATCGCATAGATTTGAGCCATGACATTAAAACCTTTCCATCGTTTGACAACATTTTTCAACGGAAAAATTGTCTTATGACGCGTTTCGAAGGCATTCAGAAACAACTAGAAACTGACGACTCAATCTCCCCCCGTCAGCTCGAGGCTCACCTCCAAACTAAGTTGGAGCAGGTACTGTATCAGGAAGAACTGTACTGGCATCAACGCTCTAGATGTGAGTGGTTGAGCCAGGGAGACAAAAATACCAGGTACTATCATACCATCTCCATGGCCAAGCAAAGGCAAGCGAGGAATACTTTCTTAAAAGATGAAAATGGAAATGCGTTGTCAGATCCTCCGTCTATCCGGCAACACGCTCAGCAGTTCCTCACGTCTCTTTTCACTAAAGATAGCTCGCAGCATACCGCCCAGCTGATCCATGGGCAGTTCCCCCGATTGCCACCTACAGCCACAGATGAGTTAGAACAGCCCCTTGACTATGAGGGAACAAAGAAGGCGTTCTTCAGTATGGCACCTAACAAGGCTCCAAGTTTTGACAAGCTTCCCGCGTTGTTCTACCAGTCCCAATGGGAAATGGTGGGCCCCACTATGATTTCTTTCCTTCAGCGCATTTTTCGACATGAAGTCTGGGATTCTGCTTTTAACCGTACCATTATGGTCCTTATACTAAAGTCCCCGTCTTCCGCGACAATTAAACAGTTCCGGCCAATTGCTTTATGTTCGCTGATCTACAAAGCCATCACCAAAATCATTGTCAACCGGCTTAAACCTTTCCTCGATGCATTGGTAGCGCCTACACAATGCAATTTTGTCCCGGGACGCTTGATCATGGACAATATCATTATCGCGCAAAAAGTCCTTCACTCCATGCGAAGGAAAACTGGACGAAAAGGCATTATAGCTCTTAAAGTGAATCTGGACAAAGCTTATGACAGATTGTCCTGGGATTTCATCCAAGATACTTTATTTGACGTGGGATTGCCCAATTCGCTGATAAGTCTCATTATGAAGTGTATTTTCTCGGTATCCATCCAAGTTAAGTGGAATGGCGTACTTAGCGAGGCCTTCAACCCCTCTCGCGGAATTCGTCAAGGTGACCCTATATCGCTCTATCTCTTCGTCCTTTGTATGGAAAGGTTAGGACATTCAATTACACAAGCGGTTACGCAGGGCCGATGGCTTCCAATCAAACTGAGCAAAAATGGGCCACCTATTTCTCATTTGTTTTTCGCGAACGATCTCATTCTGTTCTTTGAAGCCTCTATGACTCAAGTGGATGTGATTCGTGGCACATTAGATTCGTTCTGCGCAGCTTCAAGATAACGTATCAATCAGGATAAATCTCGCTGCTATTTTTCAAGAATATCCCTATCTCGACATCCCGCTGCTTTAGCCGTGCTCTGGGGTTCAATCAGACTCTAGACCTAGGCCGATACCTAGGAGTTCCCCTCCTTCACGAATGCGTGAACCAAAGAACTTACCAATACATTCTGGACAAGGTTCACCAACGTTTAACGGGGTAGTCTGCCAATCTGTTGTCCTTCGCTGGTCTTCTCACTTTAGCGCAATCTGTCATAACAGCGCTTCCCAGCTATACTATGCAAACAGTCAGACTGTCTCGTAGACTTTGCGATGAGCTGGAGAAGCTCACGCGCCAATTTCTGTGGGGCTCGACCAATGGTACCAGGAAGATCCCTTTAGTTAAATGGGAGGACGTCTATAAACCGAAAGCGATGGGTGACCTGGGCATCCAGAAAATCTGAGAAACCAACGATGCCTTCTTAGCCAAACTAAGCTGGACCTTGATTAACAAGCCTAATGCTTTATGGGTTCAAGTCCTTTTAGGGAAGTACAAGTTTGATGCTACCAGCCTCCCCTCCAACATAGCCACCACTGGAAGTTCTATGATCTGGAAGAGTGTAAAGGCGACCTAGCATATAGTGTTATAGGGCATGAAATGGGTGCTTGGAGATGGTGCCATTACTAGATTCTGGTTGGATCCTTGGGTAGAAGGCGTGGGCCCTCTTGTTACAAAGGCTACAACCCCCATTCCGGACGCTATTCGTAACCTTAGTGTACAACATTTTGTGGGCACCGATGGTCATTGGAATTGGGACACCTTTCAAGACTATCTCCCTGATGAGACTTGCCGTGTCATAACAGGGACTCCCCCCCCCCCAAGCCCTTCCTTGGGCAGGATAAGTTATGTTAGGGCCTGTCTGATACAAGGTAATTCACAGTTGCTTCCATGTACGCCATGATAATGGATCATGAGGACGTAAACCTTACTAGACTTTGGAAGGCAAATCTGGCACTGGAATGGACCTCAACACATTCGTTCCTTCCTCTGACTCCTCGCCCAAGACAGGTTACTTACTAACCAACATCGGGCATGAAGGCAACTCACTACGGATGGAACGTGTTATCACTGTGGACTTGAAGAATCCTCGCTACATACGGTGAGAGACTGCGATAGAGCCTGCCAAGTGTGGAGCAACTTTCCTCCACACCTTGTTAATAATGACTTCTTCACAATGTCAGGCCGACAGTGGCTCGAATCCAATCTCCAAATCCATCGAAGAGTATTTGGCCAGGCTTGGTCGCCATTATTTGGCACTACTTGTTGGTTTTTATGGGTTTGGCGTAATGAGTCCCTTTTTTATACGCAGTTTATTTGGTCGTCCTCACCTATTTATGTTATTTTGTCTTATGCAAACCAGATCCAGAAGTCAACTGAGTGGCAACAGCGTAATGATACGGGAGAGTGTCACCGACACGAACAACTCATCGGCTGGCGTAAACCTCCTCTCAGGTGGGTCAAGCTCAATACGAATGGTGTGTGCAAACGGTCTTCCTTCTCGACCACAACTGGCGGCCTCATTCAAGACAGTTCAGGCAACTGGCTAGGAGGTTTCAGTCAGAATCTTGGCTGGTGCTATTCGATGACTGTGGAACTTTGAGGAGTGTATACAGGGCTCACGCTAGCTTGGAACCTTGGATATCGCCGGGTTGAACTAGAAGTGGACTCGGTAGTGGCCCTTAATCTCATCTCATCCTCGACAAGTCGTTCCATACTTCACAATCCCATCGTTCAAGGTATCTATGAGCTGTTCATATGGAACTAGACAGTTGTGCATCGTCATATCTACCGCGAGAGTAACAGATGTGCAGACTGACTAGCGGCCTATACGGAACATTTTGCTGTAGGCACCTTTTATTTTAATTTTCCACCCATTGGGTGTCATGTACTCCTATTAAAGGATATGTTGGGAATCAATTTCCCTAGACTCGCAGTGTAAACGGTTTGTTCCCTTAAAAAAAAGGTCAAGTCAAGTGCTAGATGCTCTTGGTATCTGAATTATTGTTAGTTATCATATATCTTAGAGGAGGGTTAGTTAGGATCTAAAACACTTCCTAGAACTACCTCTTTACAATTGTAAACTACACACCCACTTGCAAGAGCAATTGCTTTCGGCCTTTTTTTTTTTGAAAAATGAATAATGAATTTTCTATAGATAAAATTATTACATCATTACAGTGAGTTCTAATTAATCTCTATACAAACTAGTATATTACAAGAGGGATTTAGATATTAATCATATTATTCAGAGTAAAGATTCCAACAAAGTCTAATGTCCGCGGTGAAAAAGAATTATAGATTCTTTTTTTGAAAAAAGAAACAGAAATAATTAATATAAAGGAAAGTCATACAATCATAAAACAAGAGGGAGGACCCTCACTTACCTCACTATTGAAGGCAAAGGATTAAAAATACGAAAGACAAGATGAAAGATAATACAACAAAGTTATACTAAAGATATAGTGAAACTCGTATAATGGAACTACAAGTCAAATGAAGACTCTGCAGCACAATGAGTTCCCAGACTTCACAGATGATCATGGATATCAAAGCTTCCTTGGAGGAAATTGTATTGGCAAATCGTCTTAGGTTGCGTTCCCTCCAAAGCATGTAGATACAAGTGCCGAGTACAAGGATATGAATATAAAGATCTAATGTCAAACAGGCGTTTTGAGTGGAGATTCTATATATAATGTCTATGAGAGAAACACCCAGATTAGACCAAGAAGTTTTAGCAGTAATGTAATCCCAAATGGAGTTGTTAAGGGGGCATTCGAATAGAAGATGGTTATGTGATTCATCATGTAATGTACACATTGGACAAGATTTATCCACATGCAAGTAAGGCAGCCGATTAGTGGTAGATAACTTATCATGTATGGCCAACTAGAAGATAAATGAGAAGCTTGGAGTTAAAATCTTACTCTAAATTGTCTTAAACCAAGGAACTTTGCCACCATATTTACGTAACAAATTAACCATGGTTTTGTTGGTAAGATTCTTGAGTGGAATATCCCTATAGAAAAAATGTCAGGAGAGTTTATATCAGGGGAATATCCAAGTTAGAGGTGTTGCAAACTGCATGGAAAATTTCAGGAATTTCCATTAATGAATGAGCAGAGCCTTATATGCTGAGTATAAAGAGGAGATACGTAAGTGCTGAGGGGAGTGGATCAGCGGACCTCGGCCTGATCAATCATCATACCAGAGGGAGACCAATCTTCCATTACCTAATAGACAAGAGACCTCCTGTTGAACTTCATCCCATAGTTTCAGAAGCTGAGTGAGGAAATGGGAGTGAGAAGCTTGCGGCTCGATGTGCCATATATAACGGCCTTTAAGGAAGTAAGAATGCAACCATTTGATCCAAAGAGTGTTTTTGTCCTCCAAAATTCACCAGAACTTCTAGAGAATCAAAGCATGATTAGCGGTTTTGATAGATAAAATGTTAAGACCACCTTCATCTTTCGGATAACAAAGGTCAAATCAACTAACTTTTGCTGCTCCAGGGTCACCATTTAGGTAACTCCATAAGAAATTTCTGAGAATTTGTTCAATTGATTTGATGATGCCTTGAGATAAGAAAATATGAGAACTCCAATAACCATGCAAGGAGTTGAGGACACATTTAATAAGTTCCAGTTTTCCCGCATAGGATAGGGATTTGTTCACCCAAGACTGGACTCGCTTTTGAATCTTTTCACGGAGAGGACGACATTCGAAGTTATTTAGCCTTTTAGTGGACACAGGGAGACCAAGTTAAAGTAATGGAGGAGACTTAAGTTGCATTTCCGTAGCTGCAGATATAAGAGATTCCAAAGAGGAAGCAGTCTTGGACAGGAGAAAATGACTCTTGTACAAATTGATTTGCAGACTCAAAATTTGATTGAAGGTGTCAAGAGCTTTCATAAAGAAGTGGATAGAATCCAAATTTGCCCTGCAAAAGAGAAGAAGATCATTTACGAAACTGAGATTAGTTAGGCTAATTTTTTTTCATTTTGTGTTATGTTTGAATATGGGGTTACCGAGGGCCATGTAGATTTTATGCAAATAAGGTTGCGTTAATCCAGTTAATGATCTTATCTACAAGTTGATATGGATCATCTTCAAGGTTGGAAAAGTTCCTATGGTTTCGTTCTTTCCAAAGGAAGTATATGGTAGTAACGAATGCAGCTTATAGAAAATCACATTAGGCCTCCCTTTGCAGAAGTATTGATAGCCCAAGCCAAAGCTCCCAAGTATAATTATAATCAATACTTGGTAACATGTGTAAGATCCTATTTTAGACTATTTTCGAGAGGCTACATAGGAAAAAGAGATGGTCTCTCTTCTCGATTTTCTATTTTGAATAACAAACAAGTTGAATCCACATGTCTGTGCTATTGACTCTTAGTGTTGGACCCCGAACTTTTGATGAAAATTAGAAATATTAAAATAAATTTAAATAAGAAAGAAATTGGTGAGAAAATTTATGAATTTAAGGAAATTTGATGAAATTAAGAAAAATTTATGAGAAATGAATTG
>JAOQMR010000008.1:820142-838695 GCA_027563865.1 Erythroxylum pelleterianum
ATATGTGTGTGGGTTTGAGTTACTAAATAAAATAAATACCAGTGTGATGTTTGGTTTTGTTTGTTCTGTCTTGGGTGACATCCATGTATCCTCCCAGGGGGTATTTGGGTGTTACAGAGGATCTTTACTTAGAATCTAGATCTTCTGTCCAATATTACTCTGTTTTATTATGTCTCATGGAATATCAACAATTTATTTTGCGGGACCTACGCGGGCTCCATACGGACTCCACATAAATAAATGACTGAGATTTACTGGACACAATAAGACACTATAATATTGGACAGAGGATCTGAACTTCTTTACTTATACCGGACAAATACAAAATACGTCACCAACAATTTCTAAAATTCATTGAAGTCTCCAAAAATTAATAAAAATATAGTAATAGTGTCCGAATAAATCCGAAGTTTCATTATACCAATGTACCCGGAAAATGCCATGAATGCATGTCAAAATGTCAAAGAAACCGAACATAAATCGGACTAAATTTGCTTAATATGCTCTCCGCCCAAAATTGGCACTTATTAAGTGTTAATGTACATGGGCTTTTGCCTTTGGCCAAGCTGCTGTTTTGATTTGACTTCCATATATGTCACTTCTTTCATTTGATAAATCCGTCTTTTGTTTTAACAATGTGTAGATTTTTCAGGGTAACGTTATTTTGTCAAGCAAATAAACAGATTGAAAATAAGTTTAATATAAAATTATAGTTAAGCAATAGGAATCATACATTACATCTAAAAGACTGAAGATTGAACAGGAAGAAACCATTTTCCATTTGCTAAATCAATAGAAGATGTTAAAACGTGATATACATCAAAGTAAACCACGTAAACTCTAGCCTACTAGAAAAATGGATTACAAGATTCATAACCATCTTGATACCCTTGATCTGAAATATCTGTTCGGTTTTATGTCCAATGTACACGATATCCCCGGCCTGAGTGTAACGTCTAGAGCAACTATCGTATTGCTAGAGAAGGAAGTTATCTATCATATGAAACACAACATCAGCACCATCGGAATTCAACCAGTAGGTCTTCACCTGAATGTGTTGAGAAGCTAAATGTGAGAAAAACACAAATTAAATGACCATTAATTGCAACTCAAAATAACTTGCAGATTACTATTCGTTGAAGACAAAATACTAAGTATGCAGAAATCTTGCAGGCAGCTAACATTGAGTACACGATGTGACTGCAAAGAAGCCAGTTGATTGCGAGCTTAATTTTTATCTTGTAATAGACCACCACAGCAATCTGGCCGGCTTTCTACTAGATATGTCATTCTAGTCGGAAAATTTCAAACAGAAGTGTGAACAAAGTAATAGCATTCAAAACAAGTTCCTTGTTACATCACTATTTTTCTCTTCCCTCCAGCTCTTTTGATAAGAGTGTCATTTATTATCTTCATAAGTTTCCTATGACCGCTTCTTTAATCAAAGAAATGGAACATCGAGTACATGATTATCATTTTACCAAAAAGACAGGCCATTCCTTTATAAAGCATGAAAAGACTACTGCCAGTTGCTTCATGTTTTGACAATATTAAGCAAGTTCACAAGTTAAAGACGAAGCATTATATGGTTATCAACTTCCAAACAATCAGAGACATCAACCTTATTGTTTGTTTCCCTTTCCTAAATTCGTTTTGATTAGAGCTATTTCCAGTCACTAACTCCCAGCTTGGTAAATTAAAAAAGTAATTGTCAACATAGACAACACCAAAAGCCAATCCATCTAACCAAAATAACAACTTAATATGTCCCATTCCATTATTTAACAGACAACTGCTCTACAGAATATTTAAGAAGATATCCCAGCCATGTCTAAATGACAATTCATGCTATTACACAGAACAGAAAAACAACATAACACAAACTTGCCTGAATGGTACTATGAGCAATATACCGTTGTGTGCTTTGCTGAAAGCTAACATCTATGCGTTCCCAAGGGACTTGGGTGAGACCCTTGATCATTTCCTCTACAAAGTCAAAAAATGACGACTATGAAGTCGAGATGTAAGAAAAGAAAAATGAACAGTGTAAGAAGATGGAAAGAATGTTGTAGATACATTATACACTATACGAATGTACGATTTGATAATACTATAGGATACATTATACACAAAACTTATGTATGGTCTGATAAAACTATAGGATACATTATACACAACTTACATATGATCTGATAGATTAATAGGGTACATTATACACAAAATGAACGTATGGTCCAGATTAATAGGGAACATTATGTACAAAACTTACGTCTGATCTGATAGGTAAATTATAACAATATTATAGTTAACCAGGTTTTTTCTTCTTTCTACTTTTGTAAATATGCGTTTTATTCTTGTATAATGCATTTAATCATCATCTTTTATCCATGATATTAATTCTACCGTCTTCGGAGGATTATGCAATCATAATTAAGGAAAAAAGAAGATGCTTGCTTGACAGCAAGATATTGAAATCCAACCATCATATTCATACTCTTTACTTTCAGTTTGGAAAGGGAATGGGAGAATAAAAGGTGTGCATCATGAAGAGTTGCTTTACTTTCAGTTTGGGAAGGGAATGGGCTAATAAAAGGTATGCATCATCAAGAGTTGCGGTATCGAGAAGAAAAAGATTCTTACAAAATACCAAAAACAAAATTGATCAAGGAAAAAACATATCTGATCAGATATCTCAGATATAAATGTCAACCATTATCACCCGCAGGGATCATCATGACCAAAGTAACATCAAGAAAGTCTAAGAGAAGAAGCAGAGAAAATAATGATGGATAGAAGTTTGTCATACCTTCCAAATCAGTCTGTTTATCTCCAACAACTGCAGATACTTTCTCATATTTTTTCTCCGAAATTTCTCTTTCAACATGTACAATATGTGGATATTTCTGATCTGTCGCAAGAAGATCGGCCTGGAATTAAAAGAGAAGACAGCAATAATACAGTTAAACTAGGATTCTTGATGAAAATATGAGATCGTGTCCAAAAAGGCAATCAGAATAGAAAGTTGGATATCACAATCAGAAAACCTTGGGAAGTTCTCGTTGTCGTCTGATTGAAGATGTCCTCCAGCCAACCATATCTTCATCTAACTAAAGGAAAATACATTGGAAAACATGACGGATACAGTTAAGATCTATGAGAAAAAATACACAAATTTAAAAATGTGAATGCAAAGGACAAAAGGATACGATCATAATTTGCATTTGCATATGCCACACGGCGCTTGAAAGCACGTAAAGCTGATCTACACAGTTAAAAAAAAAATCATATTATCTACCAGCAGTTAAACTTTCGGCCAACTAAAGAATAGTAGACGATTAATACTAACATGAACCGTAGTTCATCAGAGTCATTAACCATTTGAAGCAGAAGTGGAGGTTTTCCACCATCATTGTCAGTGAGGAAGAGATGCTTTCCAGTCCTCCCAACTAATAAGTGTGCTGTCTGGGATGCTCTTCTCTCAAGAAAAGGAAGACCACAAAGGAATGGGAGCTGTAGAATCAAATGCAAACAAAAATCTCTAAGTTTATGGTGAAATTTGAAATTTTCTCATTAGCCATATAACACAACCACCAAGCAGAAAAGAAAGTAATAAAATCTAGATGTTCAGAAGATTCATTTTCACAACACAATAGCAACTACAATTAATCAATTTTAACTTTCTTAGTCTTATGTTAAGGAAATTAATCAGGAATATAACATAAATTCAAAGTACACAGACGAAAGAAACAAAGAAAAAGCAATGAAATGTGAAGAATACATCATGCTTATGACAATTGAAGCTCGTGGAAGCATTGCTCAGTTGACCTGTTTATGTCCCTTTGAGCCAAGATGTGGTGTTGCAAAAGTTATGAAGTTCATAGGTTCCAGTCCTCCAATTCTAGCATCATTAGGCTGGCCAAGACACTGCACTGAGTTCACAAGACCTTCACCAATGGAACTCCCAGACAGACTTGCAATATTGAGTTTTGGTGGATGTTCATAGAGTCTTGCAACAGCATATCTTGCTACAAGGCCACCTAATGAATGAGCAACAAAGGAGATCTTCTGTACTTCAGGCCTACGTCTGATAACTGCCAATACCTGCAACAGACATGAAATCTATTTTTTTTTAAGATTGCCCACAGCCACTTCCTGAAGACAAAAAGAACATATAGCAAATAGAACGCAACAATTGGAGCATCCCCAGGAGAAAAGTAGTCATACCTCTTGAGCTAACCTTTCACCCATCAAATCAACACCATCAAATGTTAGTTTCGAGAAGTTGCATTCACTGCCTGCATTGAAGATATTGAGGGTGGCAACATCATTCACAAATGAAATTCCCTAACGGGGGTATACTAGAAGAACATATATACATTCATGCTTCTCTATGTATGTAGCCGTCTGTATAGTCATGGCCAGTCACAAGTTAAAGTAAACAACAATGCAAGAACCCTTGCAATCATTTTAAAGCGCCATGAACATCAAAAGAGTAGTTTAGAATTCTCAAAATGGAGATAAGATGGCATTTATGCATGGAGCATGGCATTGTAATGCATCTCCAATAAAGCCTTTTTTTTTTTTGTATTGCGGACTCTCCAAAAGAAAGTTTTTCAGAATTAATATCTATATGATCAAGAGAAGGGGAAATTCATTGTCAACAGGATGCAAAGCAATTTCCAATTTACTAAAATGTTAGATAACTATGTAGCATCACAGCTAATTAACAAGAACTGAAACATACGGTGCACAATCACTTTGTCAGGAAGTCTCTTCACAAACTGCTCTGCAGCGTATCTCCAATCAGCAGAACTGCACAGAGAAGTTTCTATTTATCGTTTTGTTTGTTGCAATTAAAAAACACACTAATTTAAGACGTTTGCACACAGGGCAAAAATCCATGGAAATCGATAAAATTTTGACAAATCAACTCGAACCTACAGATTATACAGTAAGGAAACTCCGAGGCTCCAGAGAAACCAGTGCTTTGATTTTTGATAGGATTGGAGTAATTATGTCTCTGTGGTTTTTGCGCAAGGCATTGATGTAAAAAAAAAATTCAATAAAAAGATCAGAAATTCTTTAATTAATTCTGTCTACCAATGTGACATTAAGCATCTCAATAGACTTAAATATTCGGAGCAAGTTCCAAAGGCAAGACATTTTGGTCTAAATTCATATAGAATCTCTATTACAACCTATATTGATCACACAAGAATATAACTTTTCAAGAACTAGAATTGATTTTCACTTTGGAATTTGACCTAAATGCCTCACAATTCCAAACCAAGCAACCAAATACTTTACTTAGTCAAACTGCAAAGACTTCAATTCCAAACACAGCCACATTGAAACCTAAAATCACCAACCCTATCTCAACTCGTTACCTGCCAACAAGTCCATTAACCATGATAACAAGATGCTCCGGCGAAACTTTCCCCTGGGCAGCGGACGCGTCAAGCACATCCTCGCCACCGCTGTCTGTTTCAATCTCCACCCCTCTCATACTCCTTTCCTTGAAGCAGCCGCCACCGCGGCCGCTCCCCACTCTCTTCAACCACTCCATCATTTTCCGATCGGTCACCACCACCGTACCACCGCCACCGTGAAAAGCGAGCCTCGATCCAAACCGCGAAGTGAAACGTTCAAGGAGGCGGGAACAAGGTGGAGTTGGGTTGAGAATCGTTGGGTTCTTGGGAAAGGAAAGAGTGTAACCGACCGCCACCATATGTAAGCGAAGAATCCAGAATCATCTAATTAGAGATAAATGCGAACCCGAAGCATCGACCTTTTTGGTGCTGTTTTAAAAGTCTGGTTTCCTTAATTACTTAGTAAGACATTTACATATGTTTTTGAGGTAATCTCTTTTTGGATTGTTTTACTTTTATTTTCCAGCAGGGAGAGGGGCTGGTCAACTTCGTCTATTCTACATGTTCAAAATATGTCCGGGCAATAAATAATAGACATATAGGAGCCGGAACGGCAACGGTGGCCCTTTTTTTTTTTTAAAGTAAAAATTAGCACACGCAAAACAATGACAAAAAGATCCGGCGAAACTAACCCAAACTAAGAGGCTTATCTCGTACACCCAGATTCTACTAGCCTTTTACTATCATTATTTGAACAAACAGAAATATCGGAAATTAAAATGGAATCTAAACATGAAGGATTAACACTTCAATGATGAAGGTTTGCATATAATATGGCTACCTTTGGAAGTGAGTGAGCCGTCTTATTGGCAATCCTACGCGTCCAATGGAAGAACAAGTGAATGTCGCTTGAGTGAGAGATAGTCAGGGGCCAAAATTTCAATCTCTGAACTATTCAAAAACGGAGCTAAAATAGTTTGAACAGTCGTCAAACAATCAGACTCCATCATCGAACGCCAGCTTGCCATGCTGTGGAGTATTTGGTATCATCAAAACTTAAGAATATGGCAAGGTAAGCACGTTCCCCCTCTTATGATAGTTAATTTCGCAGATAATTTTATTAAAGATTGGCAGGCTTCTCGGGAGATTTTTAAGAGGGTCACTGGTACGACTGAGGAGGTTAGAGCTATCAACTCTGAATGGACTAGACCACCGGGGGGTTTTCTAAAATGTAATGTTGATGCGGCTGTTTTTCAAAATAAGAAGGTCACAAGTTTTGCTGTTGTTCTCAGGGATGATAGAGGTCATTTTGTTGCTGCTATCTCCGGACATTATCCTTTTCTGCTTGACCCAGTTCTTGCTGAGCTTATCTCGATAAGGGAAGCTCTTTCTTGGCTAAAAGAAAAATAATTTGATCATGTCATGGTGGCCGTTTTACTTTTTTCTAAGACTCCATATGAGATGACTCTAAAATCTAATCGGGTTTGCGTTAGATGATCTAAATTTGTGAGTTTTACTAGTTTAAAATAATATTATTTTAAAGTATGAATTTGAATTTATACATTAATTTTAAAACTTAAATTTTATTTGAAAATTTAAATTTTAAATTTGACACATTAATTTTAAATTAAAGCATTTTTATATAAGGTTAGTCCAAATCAAATTAAATTACTCTTTAAAAAATATAATTTTAAAACTTTTTATTTTTTGTAATTTGAAATTTTAAAATATTTAGAATAAAATTTTCATTAAAAGTAGAAATAAAACACATATAATATAATGTTTGTTTTAATGCTTACTCCATTTTTCTTTTAAGAATTTCAATATAACAAGATTAAAGAGTTAAACGATTTTCACTTTTTCACTCATGCCTCAAACATGACTTATGCTTTTCTTCTTCTTTTTTTTATATATAAATAATCGAGAAGACTAGGTAAAAAAAAATAAAAAGCGAAGTTTGTATTGTTGTGATAGTATTTTGACTAAAATTTGGACATTTATGTATTTACACGAGTTGAAATTTAATCCCTAGTTAGTTTAAAATTAATGATTTGGACATCCAACATTAAAAATATGGTAGAGATACTTTTGTTAAAGTGAATAGAGCAAATAAATCACGTAATCCTCGTTTATTTTGTTAAAAGAATCTCGTCATATTTCAACGAATGATTTTAGGTCAAATGGCGTTGTTGGACAGTTTTAGTTTTAGGATTCTATTATATTTCGAATATTATAATGTCTAGGTAGATTCATTGAATTGTACTCTCGTGGTTTTTGTCAATGCATGATATTGCTTAAAGGCACGTTTTCATCGTGTAATCCCAAACCATGCCGTTCGTAAGGTTTTATTAAATGTGGTGGCTCTAAATTATCTTTTGAAAATCTTCCAAAACAATATTATCTTTTGAAATGGTTCAAGTCACAGAGAGTCTTTTTAAGTTTGAATTCGTATAAAAAATTAAATAATTTTGTTAGCCAATTATTTGTATTTTACTATTGGCCATAAAATTTTTGGTAGCGATTTACAAATCGTTGCTAAAAGTAAAAGGTCGTTTAGTTCCACTTCTGTTTTTTTGTTGTTGTTTTTTGTTTTTGTTTTCTACTTTTAGTTTCTGCTTTTTTTTTAAAAAAACGAAAACCTGTTTGGTTGGGATTTGTAATATAAAAATTGAAAACAAAAACTCATTTGGTTGAGATTCTAATAAAAATTGAAACAACAACATATTTGATTTTATTATCCAATTTATATTTTTTGTAATTATTTGTAATAATTATAATATAATATAATTATATTATTGATTTTATTACGTGAATACAATAAAATCATGTAACAGAGTAAGATAAATTTTGTAACAATAAGAAGACACGTAAATACTAGGCTTTGAAGAGTAGGCATGCTGCATTAAATGATGAATGCTACATTTAATAGTGTGAAGACAAGTGCTCTGCTCCACGCTAAAGACTACGTGAAGAATAGTTTTGAAAGGCTCTGCGTATAAAATGATGACAAGTGCTCTGCTTCACACTAAAGACTACGTGAAGAATAGTTTTGAAAGGCTCTGCGCATTAAATAATTTGAGAAGAAAAAAGCTATACAGACGAGCTAAACACAACATGAAGACTAGCTTTGAAAGGCTCTGCGCATTAAATGATGAGAAGAAAAAAGCTATACAAACGTGAGGACACTGCAAAGACGAAGAAGTGAGGAAGAAGAAAACAGCTACACCTATACCTGTTTCGGATTTAAAAGATGGGAGGATCAAGAAATGTTATTTTGGCTATTTATAAAGAATCAGATGAATTTTTTGTTAAGTTTAGCAGCAGAGGAGGTAAAGCAAAAACTAAAGAGTTGAAATAACATATCTTCTTTATCGTTACAAAAAATTGTAGAAGTTTATTCTCAAAGCAGAAGTTATATATGTTACTTTTAGTAAGTATGGCTATTGGTTTTGTGTTCTTTGTGGATCATATGTTGATTGGAAATTTGTTTTGCGGTGGCGTCTGTTGGATGTTATGGTGTTGCTTGAAATTTTCTACCAGTGTTTTTGTGTTCTGGTTTTTGTATCTGCCCCTGTTGCTTGTGTTTGTTTGAAAATCACCAACTGTTTGTACCGCCACTTGTGAAATATTGAATGGTAAAACCCGAAGAGGGTTTATGAAACCCAAGCGTGGAAGTAGACGGTAGGAGGCAGTGGCAATGCACACCACCGACGACATGAGACGTCACTGATCATGACAACACCAAGAAGGCGTTGGTGGCGCGGCAGAAACAAAAGTAGGAGAATACTATGTGATTTAGGGAATAATGAAAAAAACCAAGAAATGAAGTAATAATAGTAGACCAAACTCAGGTAGTGAATATGAAGGAGCAAGCACATAGTAGTGAAGGTAGAGCAAGGTTGAAAAAAGCAAAAAAGATAGTGAAATCGGGATGTGTGGTTTTTACAAGAAAAAAAATCATGTTTTAAAATCTTACAAAAACGTCTTTTTTACGTTTTTTTAAACTTGTTGCGGTTTTTTTATTTTTAGAAATAAGAAATGACAACAATACTCAACCAAACGTGTTTTATTAAATTGTTTATTTTTTCCTTAAAACCACAATGAAAAACGGAAAAAATAAACGGAACCAAACAGACCCAAGCTTTTAGCAACGAATTGACTAAAATTCATCACATAAAGTCAACATATTTGCAATGTTTTATGTAATCGTCACCAAAGAAGTATATTTTGTGATGATTTTCTCTAATCATTTAAAAGGATTAACATTTAGCGACGTCTTGCTAAATTCATTGTCAATGTTAGAACCTTTTGTGACTATTATTATTAATCGTCGCGAAAAGCTGAAATTTCGTCTCCAGAAATTAAGATTTTAGATCTTTATGTTTTTCTTTGGAGAATTGTAATGAATTTTTGTATATGATAGTATTCTTAAAATTAATAATGTTGAAAAGATAATTTTTTAATGATATGTGTGCTTAATAATCTTAAAGTTAACTATAATCAACATTTATATGATTTTTCACCTTCTTTATATTTTTGTTTAAATTATATAAATTTTTATATATATATGGATTTATTTATTTAATGATGTTTATTGTACCTTCATTCATACAAAAAAATGAAGCAGCTAAAGTCGGGATATGATCCTCTGTCCTATTTTTCATGTAAAAAATGGATGGTTGAGATCAAATAGGACAGAGTTCGTACATGAAAAATAGGACAGAAGATCTGAGGGGGCTAAAGTCCTAACTTAGTTAATTCTTATTAGTGAAGCTCTCCACTTGTTTTAATGTTGGTTTACTTTAGGATAGTTCATGTTTTGATTTGATCATTTATTTAAATAAAGTGTAGCAATGAGAGCTAGTAGTTTACGAGTACTTCTAGGATCAACATTCAATTGCTTTATAAGGACTTCTCTTTATTACGTGTTGCAGATAGGGCACTTGTTAGCATGTCTTCGTACATATTTTATTTCATCAAGATTTTCGCATAGTTTGCCTTTGAAATAAATATTGGCAAAATAGAGAGCTTGACTAAGCGTTTGGTTTGAGCACGAGATTAGCTATGGATATGGGTATAATAGTAGAAGGGGATGGAGATAGGTATGAAAAATAAAAAATGATGTTTGATTTGTAACTTGGGTTTCTGTATTAATACCAATAATGTTGTTTGGTTTATTGCATTAATGAGAATGAAAGATAATGCAGTATCATTTTTACCCTCAATAAAAATGAAAATAATTTATGAAGAAAACCAAATAAAAGTAATTCTTCTCTTTATCCAAAGGTTAAGGCTTTATCAAAACAAAAAAGGCATGACTTTTATGAAGAAACGGACGTTAGATAGAGATGAAGGGCTTGCGCCTTTATACGAAAGTTAAAAACTGTAAAAAGTGCTTTTGTTTCGTTGTTCTTGAAAGCCATTAAGAGCTTTACAAAACAAATAAACAAACACCAACGTAGAAGACGATTTGCTATGTATTTTTTCTTTAAAAAAAAGTTAAAACCATATATGAAAAATCAAATTAAATCACAAAACAATTATAAGGGGAAAAAAGGAACATATTAGTTTTATGATTCTCGTTCAATCTATAACCATATGCACTTTTACATCATCAAACCATATAGTAGATTGGTTATTCTCTTGATTAAATCATAAAACTATAATATATAAGGAAAAAAAGGAGCAAAAGTCCCATTTACAATGAAATGAAACCAGGTTTTATCCAGTTCATTTAACATCAAATTAAAACGAGAGATTTCAGAAAATATACCTAGAGGCACAGAACAAAAAATTCCTTCGTTGATGAGACGCGATAAGACAGGATGAGAGATCGTAAGGAATTGAGAGACGATAATAAAGTAAAGAGGATGGTAAGGCAAAGGCTGAGGATAAAAGAGTAAAAAATAAACTTGATAAAAACTTAGATTGGAATGAAAACTCAATACCCACCCCCTTGGTGGGTTTAGTAGATTCTCAAATTTAATGGAATAAATTCATTCTCCTGGAATTGAAAATCCCAAAGCAAACACTATTTTTTTACAATTATTTTATTCCTTTGTTCCTAAACTCTCAAACCCAATGCCCCCTGAGTGATCAAAATAGAACTTCAATATGAGAAAAGTGTGATTCCCATTATAATAATTTATGATAAGAATTTTCTTTATTTTAAAACCTTAAGATGTGTTATAGGCATTTGATCCATTTCCCAAGACTTAAGACTTAACTCTAGGTTTTTTTTTTCTTTTTGAAGTCCTAAGATTCACTCCAAGTGTATAAATTTCATTTAAAGCCCTATCATATAGTTATAAGCATTTTTTACATTTTAAGTCCTAAGACCCAACTCTATGAACAAGTGCATTATATTGAATACGAAATTATCTTTTTCGCAAGCCCTATTTTGTATTGAAGAGCGTCGATAATCATCCAATCTCATCTTTCTTCTTTATAGTATGTAGTTGTTTGTTTATTCAGATAAGTCATCTAACTAATGTCTACCATATGTTTTACTTTAATAGTACGAGTATTTGTATTTGGGTTTTGTATGAATGCAAAAGAGGTCTTGGAAAAGTGTTGTTCTTTGGAATATTTTTAAAATCATTGATGAGTTTCTATGTTTTGCTTTAATAATCTAAGTATTTATGTTTGGGTTTTGTTTGAATCATTGTCATGACTAAATTGTCTTGCTTTCAGCATGTCAAGCAGTTGAAGGAAGACAACTTGCTACAAAATTTTTTAGACAAAGTTTCGGCAATTTTTCAATTTATTTAACTATATGCATTTTTGTTTTACTTATTTAAAGATTAATTTCACTTTTACTTGTTGTTCACAGATAAAGCTCAATATCATCGATATCGACAACCCTAAAGTTTCAAGCTATGTGACTTCACTGTTGAAACAAAAGGTTAAGGATCATCGTTATCGACTACATAAATACTACAAATCTTGTCCTATTTATGAAGAGACAAGGAGACTTGCTCTCGAACGGATGTCTTTAGAAAATTGGAACCAAATGTGTGATAATTAGGCCTCTGTGAACGTTGAGACTTGTCTTTTTTCTCTTCATATTTGCTTTCATTAATCTTGTTACACAATTTAATGACTAGTTCTTTTCTTTATTTAGGAAAAGTGTGGGAAAGTCAAGGTTAACATAGGAAAAATGAAAACTCCTCACAACCAAGGTTTCAAATCATTTGTTCTTTGTTTAGAAGTTATAATTATATTAGTAAATACAATATTATTTATTGTGTTTTCAATTCTTTTTTTTATATAAAACAAAGTGAGAAGAAACTACATGGACAAAAATGTGATAGGATCACACTATATAAACTCACTCACTATGAGGAAAGTCAAGGTTGGGTGTTAGAAGAAGTGTAAAATAACTATATAAGTATAAAATTTTATTTAAATTTTAAGTTTATTTATTTAAGTAGTACTAACTAATAATATTTGAACTGAATTTTGGTTTTGTTTTTTAAATTTTAGAATAAGAAGCAGGAGTTGTTGTAAAGATAATTGTCTAATGAAAATGAGTCAAATTTAGATGACATTTGCAACAACATGCTCGATACAAGATCCGGCTATATTAAAAGTCTTGGGTTTGGTCCTAAGTCAATTGCTTCATCTTCATCATGACCAGCACATGTTGATTGTCTTGAGGAGGAGAACTAGTCACTTAAGGCTAAATTAGAATGTAATGAATAAAAGTTAGAACGTAATGAATAAAAGTTAGAATGTAATGAATGAAAATTAGTTGAGATTGAAAAGATGGTCAAACAAATACTTGAATTATGTAAATAGTAGTGACGATAAAAATAAGTCTTAGAGTTTCTTGTAAACGGAGGAACTCGCAGCTGCCTTTAGATACGCACTGGGTAAACCTCCGGATTGATACAATAGCCTACAAATCATGCCAACCGAGTACTTCATACTAGGCAAACTCTATATGACAGGCCCAATCGAGATAACGTAAGTAGGGAGACTCGAATACATGATCTTTTGGCCTCCTACCAACTCGACCACCTCCTAGGGGGTGAGTCTTAGATTGTACATAACTATTTTTGTTAACGTTTGTAATTAACATTTAATGATATTTTATTATTTATATGAAAGGGTTCAATTTCTAATTATTTTTAATTATATTTTCATATAATAAATTATAAAACAAAAAATGTAAATATTACATACAATAACATGAATTAAAAATGTCACCAATAATTATAATAACATGATAAAATCTTTAGTAATAATGTTTATTAAAAAATTAAAATATAAATAAACAGATTTTCCATGTTTTTAAAATTGTCACCAAAATTTTTTAACTACATTTGAAAATTGTTGCCAATAACTTTTGGCGACGTTTCCAAAAACTCAAAAAAAATATTTTTGCTACAACTTCTATATCATCGCCAATAATTTTTGGTGACGATTTGTCTATTCATCGCTAAATATTATTTCTTATATTTACTGAAATAACCAAGTTGTCAACAAATTCGCAGACTATCCGAAATTAAATTTTTCGCATAATTAAATCAGCAATCACAAAAGCAAAATACCAAAGACACCGACGTTTGGTAACGCAGTTCGACACACTTTGCCTACGTCTGTGGGGCCCTCACTAGATTAAATACTTTCACTGTAGTTCACAAAAAAATTACACCAGATTGATCTATCCCGAAAGACCCAATCTATGTAACCGACCCACAGCCTAACTACCCGTGAAAGATCTTCACACCCAATAACACGACCGACTCGTGTTAACCGCGTCAGAGGATTTTCCTAGCTATTTCTACTAAAAAACAAAGACAAATAAATTAAGAATGCAACAACTTATGATCTGAAATTTTTCACCCAAAATAACCAAGAGGCAACACCAACAATATATGCACTGATCTATGACAAAGCCATCATTGTGCTACACACATCAATTAACTTAAATCACTAAACAAAAATATCAACTCCCATTACGCTTGGACTGTTTGCTGGAGAAGAAGATAACGTCACTGTGCTGCTACAAAAACTTCACACAAATTAACTTAATCAAGTGAACAAAGCTCAATAGTGCAGCAGCAAAAAATAACCAACACCCTCTGTCGTTCACACCCAAAAAGCAATAGAGTTTACGCAAATCAACAGAAGATGCTTTAGACCATATTCCTCGTCAGCTTCTCCAAAAATCAAAATCAAATTGAAAGCCACCCAAACTCCCAAAACAATAGTATCATGTGAGCTACGAAAGTCAACAACCAACCCCCACACTGCTAGGATTTTGTTTCCTTGTCATATTCAAACAAGGACAATATCAGATAAGATCAATCCAAAGATCATACTTATTAGGATTATCTTTCCAAATCAAATCCCAAGCACCTTTAAAACACAACCACCAATTTAGGCATATCTTCAAAAATTATTAAGGAAATTCCCATGCCCAATTAAAATGCCAAAAATAAAAATAGGATATATTAAAAAATAAATCCTAACAATCTCCCCCTTTTTTGGCATTTGTTGTCTCAATCACTACGCCAGCACACAAGTAGACATAGCTTAATTCAAAATGCACATATGCTTCCCCTTAATTCAATATGCAGGTATATGTGCCACCATAGGCTAGCTCAACATCAAATCCTACCGAAAAACACAATTGGGCAGCAACAAGCAAATCAAACAAAATACACATAACCAAATCCGAACAGCATAAGAAGAGAAAAACAGCAACTTCCCAACATCAAATTGTCTCCCCCTTTGAGACAAGATATCACAAAAAACAGTTAAGAACCCAAAGATTGAAGGACGCAGTGCTTCAATCTTCTAACTACCTCAGTGAGAGCAGAGGGACCCGAAGCATCCTAAGGGTCCGAAGCAACATATGGCAAGTCCACCACCCGTGGTTGCCAAAAAAGGTATTTGAATAATGATTCAGTTGTGATAAAATTCAAATTAAGATTAGGTTGTTGTGTATTTGAAGTAGGACTCTTATTATTTGAGGATATTGCGGATGTCTCTTATCTATTCCTACAGTTAATATTATTGTGTTTATATAGGCATAAGATATAAAGTTTATGGGAGATAAGGGCAACGTGGGAGTATGCATTAATTGCCCATAAGTGTTGGAGTATTCATTAATTGCCCATAAGTGTGCATTAATTTCTCATTGGAAAACGTGAGTGTGTGGTGGCATAAGATGAGAGTGTCGGTAATTGCTTGGTTTTGATAGTTTGATTGGAAAGCATGGTAAATTGAAGATTGAAGAATATACAGCAGACGGTGCTTGGGATTTGAATTGGCAATATATTCTTAACTAGCATAACTTTCGGTGGTTGATTTTCTATCCAATACTATCCTTATTTGAAAAGGAATCTTTTAAGGAAAACAAGGCAAGGTTGCGTTAATGAGGTAAATTGTTGTTTTTGAGCTGTGGGTATCGTTTGTGTGTAGGGTGATTGGTCTGCGCAGATGCTTGGGTCTTTTTGGGTGAACGACATATTGTGAAGGGCTGTGTGGGTCACGAAATAAAAGAATGGGGCTTTTGGTTTTGTTGGCTGCGTATGATTTGTGGGGATGCACTTTTGACCCACTGTTGATAGCTAATAAGAGATCACGCATGACTTTGGGTTGCTGATTTTCCTAGATCTTTGAAGAAGGTTATTAGTGTTAATGGATGCGTGGTTTCTCGGTGGAGCAACTTTATCCTACTGTTGAAGAATTTCAGATCTGGGAAGTTATCATTCTTTGTTTTACTTATTATTATATTTGAGTGATTTAATTACTGTTCTTGTTTTTCAAAAGAGTGTTGAGAAAATCCTCTATTGAGGTTAGTACGAGACGGTCGTACTATTGGGTGTGAAAATCTTTCACAGGTAGTTAGGTTGTTGGTCGGTTACATAGATTGTTTGGATTTATTTTTTAATATATCCTATTTTTATTTTTGGCATTTTAATTGGGCATGGGAATTTCCTTAATAATTTTTGAAGATATGCCTAAATTGGTAGTTACGTTTTAAAGGTGCTTGGGATTTGATTTGGAAAGATAATCCTAATAAGCATGATCTTTGGATTGATCTTATCTGATATTGTCCTTGTTTGAATATGATAAGGAAACAAAATCCTAGCAGTGTGGGGGTTGGTTGTTGACTTTCGTAGCTCACATGATACTGTTGTTTTGGGAGTTTGGGTGGCTGTCAATTTGATTTTGATTTTTGGAGAAGCTGACGTGGAATATGGTGTAGGGCATCTTCTATTGATCTGCGTAAACTCTATTGCTTTTTGGGTGTGAACAACAGAAGGTGTTGGTTATTTTTGGCTGCTGCACTGTTGAGCTTTGTTCACTTGATTGAGTTAATTTGTGTGAAGTTTTTGTAGCAGCACAGTGACGTTATCTTCTTCTCCAGCAAACAGTCCAAGTTTAATGGGAGTTGATATTTTTGCTTAGTGATTTAAGTTAATTGATGTGTGCAGCACAATGATGGCTTTGTCATAGATCAGTGCATATATTGTTGGTGCTGTCTCTTAGTTATTTTGGGTGAAAAATTTCAGATCAGAAGTTGTTGCATTCTTAATTTATTTGTCTTTGTTTTTGAGTAGAAATAGCTAGGAAAATCCTCTGTCGAGGTTAGTACGAGGCGGTCGTACTATTGAGTGTGAAAATTTTTCACGGGTAGTTAGGTTGTGGGTCGGTTACATAGATTGGGTCTTACGAGGTAGATCAATCTTATGTAATTTTTTGTGAACTACAGTGAAAGAATTTAATCTGAGTGAGGACCCCGCAGACGTAGGCAAAGTGTGTCAAACCGCGTTACCAAACGTTGGTGTTTTCATTATTTTGTAGTTGTGATTTTTATTTATTTGCGCGAAGAAAAATTTAGGGATAGTCTGTGAATTAATTAACGATTTAATTATTTCAATTGGTATCAGAGCGGATCACCAGTTCAGAACTTGGTGGTAAGTTGGTGCAGATCAGAGATTCGCATATATCGCTACGAGAGAGGGTGCATCAATTACCAGACCTCACTATTGGATGGATCGAATTATCCATCATGGAAATCCCGGATGAAATTCTTTATTCAAGCTCAGGGGACAAGAGCCTGGTATTCGGTGGTACACGGTTGGACACATCCAATAATTGTTGATGATACAGGAGATTTTAAGGTACATATGTGTCTATTCGTCGTACTTTTTAACATCTTTTTGTCCAAAGGGGGAGAAATTTGGATGATTGGTGTTCTTTGGAACTTGATATTTGATTAAGGGGGAGTATTGTGAATTTCATATTTATATGTCCAATTATGATTATTTATGTGGAGTTTCATATTTGTGACAAACAATGCCAAAAAGGAGAAGATTGTTAGGATATATGTTTTGGCATTATTTATTAATTAGACATATAAGATATTAGTTGGATATTGACTTGGATTCAAAAGATATTTGAATAATGATTCAGTTGTGATAAAATTCAAATTAAGATGAGGTTGTTGTGTATTTGAAGTGAGACTTATTATTTGAGGATATTGTGGATGTCTCTCATCTATTCCTACAGTTAATATTACTGTGTTTATGTACGCATAAGATATAAAGTTTATGGGAGATAAGGGCAACGTGGGAGTATGCATTAATTGCCCGTAAGTGTTGGAGTATGCATTTACAATAATGTAGTCAATAATATTTAATCATGAAAACTAAGGGTGTGTTTGTTTTCAATTTTTTTTTCTGTTTTTAGTTGTGGTTTTTGTTAAAAATAAAACTTAATGCCAAAACATGTTTGGGTCTCACTGTTGCGTTGTCGTGATTTTTTTTATAAAAAAACCACAACCAAATTAAAGAAACAAGAAAATTTCGTTTCCCTAATATTTGAAAACAGGATTTCATTTCTTCTGAAACATGTTTTCTCGCTGCTCATCAGCAGAAACTCGCCAATGCTGTCGCCTTGCCTAAGAAAGTTTCTTCTCAGCCTCAGTCGAAGTCAGCGGCTCAGTCTCAACCTTCGGCTTTCGTCTACGCCACTCCCTCCTGCTCAGGCCGGTTAGTTACTTATTGTTGTATTACTTTATATTATTGGCTATTTTGTCTCAGGCATGACTTTCACATCTGAGAGGGCTGTGGGCTTGTCAGTGTACATGAAGAAAAAGCAGTGAAGTATTCAGGATAAGGAGAAGTTAAATATTGTATACCCAGAAATTGTGGATGGATCTC
>JAOQMR010000008.1:858319-873212 GCA_027563865.1 Erythroxylum pelleterianum
TTTCTCAGGTCTCGGGAATGGGCCTCAGTCAGGGTCCACCGCCCGGGACAGTCGGGCTCCGGGAGCGGGGTCTGACACTGCTAATGTGTCTGTATAGACACTCATTTGAAATTGAAATCAACGTTGAGGACATTCTATAGTTCAACACATTAATTGCATGTTTAAAAAGGGAAGAACCACACTCTCTGGAACATGTAAAGTAACTAGAGACATTTTTACCAATCAAAATCCAGTAAACTTACTTCAATTTTTTTTTACTTAAAACGAAGTAATTAGCAAAAATACAAAAAGAAAGTAGATCTATAGTTGTTAAAAGCCAAACCCACATCTGATCTTAACATAGATTCGTGTTGGTATTAAGCATTAAGGTAGGATAAGTGCACTCTGCATACACTCAAGCGCATGACTTCAAATCTTAATAAAATGCATTCAACTCTTACAAAAATCTTTGGTAACAAGCCATCACCGCTCAAAACCCGACCTACACCCAAATCATTGGGCAAATCAAACCTGACCCACATGCTATAAACAGAAAATGATTCAAATCAAGCTCTGCCTTCATAATATTACTCCAAAAGAAGATCAGAAAATAACCATTTCCACTTATAATTACAAATTACCAACAAATCTACAATCTGGGTAAGTTCAACATCTGTGACCCGATGTTCTAATAGAGACATCATAGCACCTACCGATGCCAATCAAGGCTGAGCACCGCGATGACAAAACGGACAGAGAGAGCCTTAAAGAGGAGACAAGCGAGCATGAATAACATGGAAGAAACAAATGGTATCGCTACGCGAAACTCTGAGGACCAGCTGTGGTATCGCCGGTCACCACTTCATGACTGTGGCGGTGGCAGCTGCTTTTGGACAAACAAAACGGAGTAAATTTCACTTCCTTCGTATGTTTTTTTTGGGTTACAACTTCCTTCGTTTGTTTAACCATGGGAAAATTGAACAAATTTGAGAAGCACTAAAGAAATGAAAAACATAAGATATCCAGATGCAGTTGATATATAACAAAATTAGAAAGATTTGTTGGTAAAGAGCATACCTCAAAGAAGAAATAACGCAAAAGGAGGATAGAATTAGAAAGAGTTAAGAAGAATAGGCGCGAAGAAGTGAAGCGGGAAGCAAAATCAATAGAACGAGGAGCATCGGCTTGGCTTAAAGCCGAGAGATTTGATTTAATTAAAACGACGTTTTAATTAATGAAACAACGTAGGAACAACGTTTATGGAACAACCGGTTAGTGCCACTAATGTCTTATCTTGCCTGGACATTCAGTTTCATTGATTCGTTACGAGGTATACTTCGCATCTTCTTCGTTAATACAAGTTCATGATTGATCTTGAGTCTATAATTATTGTTCGTGTTATGACTATTATGTATCAGAGTAATTCCATAATCGTAGGAATTTGAAAGGAGATGTTTTAATTTCTCTATAAAGAAATTGAAGAAATTGATCTGATTTTTTTATATAAATTACGTATTTGTTGTTTGAATTGAGATTGAGCAAGTGTTACACAGAAAAAGGGTCAAAAACAAACTTTTGGGTAATTTTCTAGTAAAAAATCATTAGAATCTAGCGAAAAATGACTAAAAATATAGCTGAAAATTGCCTTTTTTTTCTAGTGACTAAAGGAAATGCAATGAAGAAGCACAAAGTTGCTTCTAAACATGTTCATCATCTAAGGGTATGTTTGGTTCATAGAAATAGAATTCTATTTCTGGTATATTCTTAAAGTTTAAATAATCCTTTGTTTGGTTTGACAAAAATACAAGAAAACCTAATCCTAAGATTAGGTATTCCTCAATTTTTAAGAATAGCTAAAGATCATCAAAAGGTGTCTTTAGTTATTCCAAGAATAGAGTTACTTTTTTTTATCCATCTTAATAATAATAATAAGAACAATAAAATTAATATTAATAATAATAATAAATTAATAATAATCATAAGAAAAATAATAATAATAGTAATAATATTAATATTAAGAAGAAGAAAAAGAAGAAATGTAATAATAATAATAAGGACTTTAATAATAATATTAGTATTAATAAATATAATTAATTATAATAATAATAAGAATAATAGTAAGTAGAAAATTAATAATAATAATAATTAATAAGAATAAGAATAATAAAATTAATAATAATAATAATAAGGAATTTAATAATTGATAATAATAAATATAATTAATAAAATTAATATTAATAAGAATAATAGTAAATAGAAAATTAATAATAATAATAATAAATAATGATAATAAAATTAATAATAGTAAGAAGAAAATTAATAATAATAAGGAATTTAATAATAATAATAACAATAATAATAATAATAATTTGTAACAGTTAGTAGAAAATTAATAATAATAATAATAATTAATAATAATAACAAGAAGAAAATTAATAATAAGAATAACAATAATAATAATAATAAGGAATTTAATAATATATATATAATTAATAATAATAAGAATTTAATAATAATAATTTTAATAAGAATAATTAAGTAGAAAATTAATAATAATAATAATACTAATAATAATAATAATAATAATTATTATATTAATAAGAATACTAAATTTAATAAGAATAAGAAGAATACTAAATTGAATATGAATAAAGAATTTAATAATAATAATAATAATAATAAAGATAAAGATAAAGATAAGGCTATTTTGGTCTTTTAGTTACTTATTCCTTTCTCATTCCAAGTTTATATTTTCAAACTAAACAATGGTATAGAAATTCTTTAGTAGTAAATCAAACAAAGTAATACCTATTATATTCTATTCCTCGTCTTTTCTATTTCTAAGAATAACTATTCTATTCCAGTTGTTCAATCAAACAGGCCGTAAGTGTGTTACACACGCGTCAAACAGTTGGCGCATGTTGGAGTCAGCATCATAGTAGCCATAAAGGCAGCGTGTGTCTATGCATGTTTGGCACGTGTATAAGAGACATGTTAGGCTTTGGTGTGTGCCAGAACGCACAATGTTAACATTAATACATTACATGACAAAAAATACTCAAATTTCACAAAATGGTCACTTTATTTTGGGTCAATTTTTTGGGTCAGTTTTATAAAGGGAGTTTTTTTTTTATATTTAATTACATTGGTAATAAATAAGGCTTAACTTTATAAAAATCAAATAAGGTTATTAAAGCCATAATTTAGTGCATTTTCATGCATTTGACTTGAAATAAACATAAATACATATGATTTTGGTATCAAATATGGTGCATTTGTTGTTTAGTATGGCATGATTATCACTTTGATTGAGATGTTCTTTATGATGGATTCTCAAATAAAGTTTCTTGATAATGTTTTCAGCACTGATATATAATAATAAATACGTTCATTAGGATTTTGCATTTATGAATGACAAATTCACATATTTTATGCCTATATAAAAGAATGTGAGGATAACATACAAGTGTGTCCCTTGTGCTTGTGAATCAATTTGGGTACTAATGAGAATATAACCACCATAGTAGTCTTTCAACTTAGTATTTGAATTGTTTTCCTTACAAGTTTGAGGATGTCTTGTTATGTCTAGTTTCTATTGCTTTTAATTGCCTTCATATTTTGATTTTGGTTACAAATTTTTGTGTTTTGATCCAAAAAAAAGATGAATTGAGTGAAAATGGCGTAAATATTGTATGCACGTTAATTGAATTATTTTATGAAATTTTTCATAAAAAATGGAAGTTCACGTAAATAATTTACATGAAAAATATGAATGGTGACTAACTTGTCACCACCGTAACAAGCTTAGTCACAGTGGTGACTAAGCTTGTCACCGCCATGACACTTAAGTTACGGTGGTGACCAGCCCTCACGGGGGTGACAAACAAAATCAACCCCGTGATATGTTTTTTTTAATTCAGCAACTTATTATGTGTCATGTGGAGGAAGGACAACTCAAAATCCTAGACCTAAAACAGACTACAAATAGAAAGAGTAAGGAGGGTGGTGACACATTCTACATTCCACATTCCACATTCATTCACTCTACAAACACTTATTCACACCACACAAACTTATTTTGGGAGACAGCGAATAGATAGAGAGAAAGAAGGCAAAGGAAGAGAATAGAGAACAGAAACAGTTGAGCGAAGAAGAAGAATAGTAGAGAGGTAGAAACAGAGTGAACATCCGATCATCTAGGTGAGAGCCAAGCAGAAGCAGAAGGCGAGAACTAATGAAGGAAAGTTGAGAGGGGCAGGAGATCACCGCAACTCCCTCATTCGATCCTTGTTTGCTTATTCTGTTCCTTATTTATTGCATTGTTTCTTTGTTATTTTATTAAACTCATTATCCTAGTAGCTTAACTGACTGATACCTTGTTATCTTTTGATAGTTCATTTAGTTATTTACTTGGTTTATTGCTTAAATACTTCTCTTATATTGATAAAGATGGGATTAAGTATTTGAATAAGATGAATCTTGCTACTTCCGTGATGGGTTGATCTCTTTTTCTTGAGGATTAATGTAGCTATTTTACTCAAATATGGATGATTAAGGGACTGTGTTGTTGTCTTATGTTTGCTATAATTTCTAAACGGATTAGATGTAATAGCATGACCAAACTTTGCATCATTTTGGTATTAAACGAAGGATCGAGAGCAGAAGTTTATTATGGAATGAGAAACTATAGACATTTAGGTTAAGAATTAGAAATATATTAACTTAAGTGGTAATTATTAGTTGGGTTTAATAATTAATTTAAATGATAAACTTGTCGAATACCAAAGTTAGATTAATTTGTTATTTGAATTGATTTTAGAACCCAATTGGTAATTTTAGTAAGATAACTATCCAATCATTTCCCCTTAGTCATGCATAGGAGATTAAATTAGTGAAATTAATTCTCAAGAGTTTTCCACTTCGGTTAATCTATTCGCTTTTGCTCCTAGTTAATTTTGTTTACTTTTCAGTTTAATTTTGTGATTTCTTTTAAAGCCTTCACTCAACAAATCAAGATACAATGTTTAGGATTGCATTTATTTTTATTTTTGTTCAAGGTTAATTTAAGTGAACCAATTTCACCTCTATAATAGACGACCTGAGCAATCAACTACAACTACCTCGTATACTTGTGAGTAGGGTAACCTAGGGAGGTGTTTAGTGTTTTCATTAAATTTAATTTTGATTTTTTTTAATTTTTTGTCTATTCATGCATGCATTTTTGTTGTGTTATTTCATTTAGTTGTTTTAGTAGTTTACATTACTAATTCAGTGTTGTCTTTATTTGGTTTATGTTATGAAGGAGGTCTAAGGAAAGCGAACTTACTCCCTTTATTGATAACATGCATCAAATAAGAGGACCTCAAGGGGATGTTGAAGACAATCTTGAGGAACCCAAGCTTGAAGATCAAGAGATGGGTAAAAGGCAGCTAGTAATGAAGGAGTATGTCAGACCAGTAATTGGTACTGCTGCTTCATGTATTCCTTTAGGAGAGGAAGCCAAAAACTATGAATTGAAGAGCATTCATTACAACATGTTTCCATCGTTCTTGGGGCTCCCAATAAAGACCCTTTAAACTTCATTCGGAAATTTTATACCACTCTCCAGACAATTCCGTTGGATGGCTTAAATGAAGATTAACTCAAGATGAGGTGCTTTCCATACATATTGATGGATCAGGTCAAGGCATGGCTGATGACCCTTCCACCTGGTTCATTGACCACATAGAAGGAGGTGTATAACAAATTCATGGGAAAGTTCCATTTCCATCAAAAGACTTCTGAGTTGCGGACGAAGATAACAACCTTTACTCATACAGAGGGAGAGTCATTTCATGAGGCATAGGAACGCTTCAAACTCTTACTCATTTAGTGTGCACACCATCATTTTCCGCTCCACATGCAAAATCAGTTCTTTTATGATGGATTGACACAACAATGTCAGTACGTGGTGGACAATGCAGCAGAAAGAGCTGTGGGAGAGAAGGCTGCCGAAGAACCATATGAGATCTTCAAAATATTGGAGGTTAATTCTCCACAGAAGAGCGTAAGGGGAAGAAGAGTTGGAGTTCATGAAGTGAGCTCAAATTAAGAATTGGCTATGCAGTTAGCTAACTACAAGACTACCCCAAAACGTTCCAAATCAAGAGTTATGTGGTATATGTGGAATTTATGGTCATGGAGCTAATGTTTGTTCAAATTCTTGTGAGCCTTTTGCAAATGGGGAAGAACAAGTGAATTCACTCAACCATTTTCAACTAATGGAGTGAAATGATCCGTACTCAAAGACCTACAATCCTAGTTGGAGAAACCACCTCAATTTTTCATGAAAGACCAACAATCCACCAACGTAGCCCCAACCACAATACCAAAATTTTCAGAGGCCAAATTATTACCAAGGGCAATCCTCACTTCAGAACCCATAAAGCAAGCCTTCATTGAAGGAAAACTTGAATGCGTTTATTTAGGTCACAACTCAAAATTAAGAGATAAATAATAAGAGGTTCAATTCTTTGGAGGCATATGTGAAGAGGATTGAGATCTAAGTAGGAAAAATCAATGTTCAAATGCACAAAAATAAAAAAGGGAAGTTACCCAAGCCCAAGTAGTCATTATTATGAGAAGTGGTAAGGTAATTGATAATCATGTTGAGATCCCTTCTAATATGTCTGGTACAGGTAATCAAGAGGAGGAGAGCCTAACTAACAAAAAAGGTTAGTAGAATGATGAAAGCAATGGGCACGACAACCTTTCAAGTCACATTCAGAGAGGTGAAAAACTGGGGCATGCAACCAACTGCAATAAAGAACCAAGATTACATAAGACTGCTGATCCTTATAGACCACCGATCCCTTCTCCAAGCTGCTTTAATGAATCGAAATAAGATAAGCAATTTATGATCTATATAACATATTTTTCAAAGTTAATATTAATCTGCCTTTTTTAGGTGTGATCAAAAACATTCTAGCTTATTTGAAGTTCTTCAAGAAACTAAGCACCAAGAAACGAAAGTTTGAGCCAAACGAGAAAGTGATGGTTTTAGAGGTTGCAAGTGCGGTGCTATAACAACAATTACCCCTAAATTGAAAGACCTAAGGAGTTTTCTTATGCAAGTATCAATGGGTAATCGTGATGAGGTTAAGGGTATGCTTGACCTTGGGGCAAGTACAAACCTTATGCCTCAATCTATTTATGAGAAATTGGATCTAGAATAGTTAAGACCTATAAACACGTGTTTGCAATTAGCCGATAGGTTAATCCATTATCCGAAAGGAATAATGGAGGATGTGTTAGTGAAGGTTGGAAGATTGATTGTCCCTGTAGATTTTGTTGTCCTAGACATGGGGAAGGTTAAAGAGCAAGGGAAGGAGCACACCATACTTCTAGGGAGGTCTTTTATGACCATTACCAATACCTTGATTGATGTGAAGAACAGGAAACCATGCATGACTGTTTTGAGAGAAACGGTAGAATTTTCAATCTTTAATGTTGAACCTATTTCTACTACTGTTGTTTCTGAAGACTATTCTTTTGTTGATCAAATTAATATTCTTAGAGAAAATCCTAATAAAGAGAAGAAAATAGTGGAATTGCTCACTTTGAGTAATCCGCCTTGAGCATAATGGTTGAGGTGTCTAGCTAAAAGACATTAAAGAAGCGTTAAATGGGAGGCAACCCATACAATTTCTGTTTTGTTTTTCAATTAGTTGTTTGTTATTTCTTTTTAGTGAAACTCGACTTAATCTATTTTCTTTCTGTGCATAGGCCTACTTTTCAATCTCTTCTATTTTTCTTCCTTGCAACTCATTATTCCTTAATGTAGTACGCCATTTTTATTGACTTGCTTCACACCGTATTGATGTAGCCACCACCCACACTTTTGTATCATATTTTCTATCCCTTTTTTGTTATTTTTACTGTTTGTTAGTTTAATGTCTTTTAATTTTAATGCTTGTCATTGTTCATGTTATTTTATGTCTTAGATCCCTCTTTTACTTTTTTGTATCACATTAGGGACAATTTGATGTTTAAGTGTGAGGGGAGTATTGGTTAAAAATATTTATTATTTGTTTGTTGTGTGTTTGTTTTCCCATTTGATAGTTAGAAATGCATAGTATGACATAAACTTGATCGGGATTAAAAATGCATAATATTAGTGAATGAGTATACGAGCATGCTTAGACTGATTAACTTGGATTTGGGTTAAAAGGACATTAGCTTGTTGTGATAGATGAATTACATTTTTCATTTAGTAAGAATTTGATCCTTTTTTAACTATTAAACACCAAATTCACGTATTCTTTGTTGAGAGTGTTCTTTCATGATTAAGGGAGTCTATAACTTGCTTGCAAATACTAGTTGAGATTACATAATCTTATGCAAACGTTGAAATGATGAAGGAAATTAGGATTTACCCATTTTACTTAAAAAGGCACCATGATGTTACCTTTGGTGAACCCCTTTCAGCTTAACATGAAACTTTTTCTTTCTTTAAACCCAAAAAAATGAGCTTTGACCTTAATTATTTATCCTCTTCATTGTATCTAACATAAGGCAAGTAGAGCATTTGATTGTGTATGATTGGGTTTAGGGAATAATTGTTTGAATAAGTGTGGGGGAATCATAGGATATATTTGGTTTTTGACTAAAGAATGGGTATGGTTGTAATAATTTGTATCTCTCGTCTACATTTTACCTCTAAACTTGATCTTGTTCTAAATAAAAATAAATAAAAAGAGAAGAAAAAAGAGAAAAAATAAAAAATAAAAAAGAGAAATATAAGCAGAAAATGAAAAGAAAAGGAGAGGCATAAAAAGGAGAGTGCTAATCTTATTAACTTGAAAAGAAAGAATTAAGTGTTTTATGCTTCATTGTTTATATTACTTTAAATGCTTAATTTGTTTTATGGTTTTAAACTATGATTTTCCTTTTTCCTACCCTTAACCTGGTCCTATTACAACCAAAATAAAAACCTTCAAATTGATGTTTGTGTTTGATATGAGTGGTAGAGATTGGATTGATAAGCAAGCTTATAGTAGATACCTTACATGAAATTAACGATGAGTGAATACATATCCTACCTTTGAATGCTTGAGAGGATGGAGAGTGGAGTGAGTGTTTATTACACTTATTAATGGTTCTTTGAATTGAAGTACTTGTTGATTTTGGCTAAATATATGAAGAATAACTTATTCATGGAGTATTATGTGTTCAAGTTCTCAGGTTATGTTTATTGAAATGATTATTGATATCTTTGACTGTTATTTGGGAAAATTGTTGTTTCTATTGTTTATTTTTGGATAGTCTAGTGTTCTTTATTATGTTTGAGGACAAGCATAATTTAAGTGTGGGGGAATTGTTATAACTAGTTTCTATTGCTTTTAATTGCCTTCTTATCTTGATTTTGGTTACAAATTTTTATGTTTTGATCCAAATGAAAGATGACTTGAGTGAAAATAGTGTGAATATTGCATGCATGTTAATTGGATTTATTTTTTGAATTTTTGCATGAAAAATGAAAGTTCATATAAATAATTTGCATGAAAAGAAAAGAAAAACATAGAAAGGTGGTGACTAAAGGTTGACACTTAAGTCAGCCCTCACAAGGATGACAAAAAAGTCACCCCATGACATGTTTTTCCTTTAATTCAACAACTTATTACATGTCATGTGCAAGATGGACTGCTTGAAAACCTAGACCTAAACCAAACTACAAATAGAAAGAGTAAGGAGGGTGGCAGCATATTCTACAGTCGACATTTCACAATCATTCACTCTACAGACACTTATTCACACCACTCAGACTTATTCTAGGAGTTAGAGAACAAATAGAGAGAAAAAAGGCAGAGGAAGAGAAGAGAGAACGAAGATAGTCGGGTAAAGAAGAAGAACAACAGAGAGGTGGAAACAGAGTGAACATCTGATCATCTGGGTGAGAGCTAAGCAGAAGTAGAAGGTGAGAGCTAATGCAGGAAGCTTGAGAGGGGCAAGAGATCACCACAACTCCCTTATCTGATCCTTGTTTGCTTATTATGTTCTTTATCTGTTACATAGTTTCTTTGTTATTTTACTGGACTCATTATCCTGTTAGCTTAACCGACTAATACTTTGTTATCTTTTGATAGTTCATTTGGTTATTTGGTTTATTGCTTAAATACTTCTCTTATACTAATAAAGATAGGATTGAAGTATTTGAATATGATGAATTTTGTTATTTCCATGATAGGTTGATCTCTTTTTCTTGAGGATTAGTGTTAGCTATTTTACTCAAATATGTATGAATGAGGGACTGTGTTGTTGTCTTATGATTATTATAGTTTCTGAACTGAATGGATCTAATAGCATGAACAAACTTTGCATCATTTTGGTATTATACAAAGGATTAAAAGAAGAAATTTAATATGGAATGAGAAACTATAGATGCTTAGGTTAAGAGTTAGAAATATATTAATTTAAGTGGTCATTCTTAGTTGGGTTTAATAATTAATTTGGATTATAAACTTGTCGAATATGAAAGTTAGATTAGTTTGTTATTTAAATTGATTTTAAAAACCAATTGGCAAAAATTAGTAAGACAACTATCCAATCATTTTTCCTTAGTCATGCATAGGAGATTAAATTAGTGAAATTAATTCTCTATAGTTATTTTCTACTTCAATTAATCTATTCATTTTGCTCCTAGTTAATTTCGTTTACTTTTCAGTTTAATTTTGTGATTTCCTTTAAAGCCTTCACTCAACAAATTGGGATAGAGTGTTTAGGATTGCATTTGTTTTTATTTTTTTAAAGGTAGGATTGCATTTGTTTTTATTTTTATTCAAGATTAACTTAAGTGGACCAATTTCACCTCTGTGGGAGACGACCCTAGGTAATCCACTACATCTACATCATATACTTGCGAGTAAGATAGCAGGTAATTTTTAGAACTTATTTTAGGTACAACATACAGATTTTAAGACTTTCACTTGTAATATGATAATGTATAGCAAACTGTATGATTGAGAACAAAATGATAATCATGAATATGTATAAAAAATACCATCATAATATATGAAATCTGTACAAATTTATCAAGAGCAAATACAATGATCCCTAACTAACAATATCTAAAGACTTCAATAAACATTTACTATACACATATCTCTAAAAACTAACTAGGCAAAGTCCTTTAGTTAAAGGATTAGCAAGCATGTGCTTAATCTTTAAATGCTCTACCTAAATATCACCTTTTGTATTAATTCATTTATGCTAAGATATTTGACCTCCAAATACTTAGACATAATGATGTTTTTATTACTTTTACTGAACAACATAAAAGAAAGATTATCATAATATAAATGAACGGTGGTGACAAGTTAAGTCACCACCATGATAAGTGGTGACTAACTTGTTTTCTTTATTTTTTTCATAAAAAATTTACATCAAATTTCCCTTCAACCTTCATGCAAAATGCACAAAATAATCCAATTAACATTCATGTAATATTCACACCATTTCTACTCAATTTATCTTACATTTAGATCAAAACACAAGGATTTGTGACTAAAATTAAGATATAAAGGTAATTAAAAGCAATAGAAACTAAACACAACATTGTGTTGATATTAAGCATTTTAAAAGTCATTGGGCATATATATACAGATTGACCTTGAGCTTATGTCCACAGGACACATACAAATACATACATAAATCTATGGATTTGATAAGACGTAGGGAAATATAACTATTTAATCCTATTCTAATGCAATTTTGCATTCGATGAGAAATTTTTTTTGATGCAATTTAACATAAAATTTGGAAAAATTAAGTCCTGAAAATGTTACACTCTATTCTCTCGTTCATGTTAGTGAGATATTAGATATTCGTGATTGTATTGGATCTGTTCACTTATGACATATTCATTTCATATTTTTTAATATCGAAAGCCTTACGGGATTGAATGATGGACTTTCATTATCTTTGGATTTTAAATTGGTCAACCTTTATATTGATTTTGCTTAACCGATGTTATTGTTTTTATTGTTACTAGAACTGTTGTAATTAATATTTGTCTAAGTTTTAATTAGACAATTATTAATTATAGGTCATTTATAAGATCAAGGTTAAGAAAATCAAATTTGATATAGATTAAAGATAATAAAGAAGCACAATAAAGGATCTAGTTAAATAGGACGAACTGTAGTGAGGGAAATGAGTCTAATCAGTATGGGTTGATTATTTATTAGGCCTATGATGGGGAGGCCTAATAAGGTCACTATAAATAACTACTAAGGTCTTCTGCTGCCTGTTTAAGTAAGTTCGTAGAAGTTTAGTTTCTCTGACTTGTTAAGAGGCTCACGCATTAAGAAAGGTGTAAAAAAATATTAACAGTATAAGAATATACAATTTTCATAGAAGTTGGTCAAAATTTTCAAAAGCTTATTCAAGTGATTCTGCGGCTTGTTCACCATGCAATGGATATCAAAACAAGTATTTTCTGCATTTTCTTTGTTAATACAAGTTCATGGTTTATCATGGGTCTATGATTAAAGTTCATGTTATAACTAACAATATCATACGATATATGTAAATTATACTACGTTTAGGTAGATGTTTAAATTTGTTTTAAAGTGTTTCTTAGATGACTAACAATATTATGTTTAAGTGTGTTTTTAAGTTATCATAGTGGTAAGCAATATTGAGAAAACCGGACCGGAGCGGCCGGCCCGACCGGAAAGAGTCTGAACCGGCCATGTGTCCGGTTCGGTTTAGAGTAATAACCCTTGAGTATAAAAACCTGTCGGTTTATCAGAGAACCGGCCGATTTTCTAACGAACTGGTTATTTGATAACCGGATTAAAACCGTCCTCTCCTCTCTTCTCTCTTCTCTCTTCTCTCCATCGCACCGCTTCTCATTTCTCTCTTCTCTCTTCTCAGATGCCTCCATCTCACAGGAGCTCGAGTTGCTTTCAGATCTGGCCGGCAGCGACCTCAACCACGGTGATAGTGTCGGGTACTATCCGGAGGAGCTGGGGTTGCTTTCAGATCTGGCCGGCATCGACCTCAACCATGGTGATATTGTCGGGTACTTGCCGGAGGAGCTCGGGTTACTTTCAGATCTGGAGTTGTGGAGCTCTCTGTTATGAGATAAGGATAAGAATATGATATGGGGGTCGTGAATCTCACAAGGCTGCAGCTAGGGATATCACCTTCCTGCAAGAAATCTTGGACTGGCTTTTCGAGGGAGGCCTTGCAAGGAATACCCAATTTCCTAAGACTCGCAATTCCTTCAGCTGCAATGCTCAAGTACTTTGAATACATCCACCATTTATGACAACAATGTTATCTGGGTCAGCAAGTACTAATCGAACTGATCTCTGTTCCTTTATGCCTTCGACTAGCTTAGAGATCTGGTCGTTTGAGCTGATAGTTCTGTTGTCTGGTCTTCTCCCTAATCCGAAACTTGAAACCTCAGTGGTATCTATCAGGTTAGGCTTTTATAGATTTTGAACTTAATAAACTGACAAACAGAGAGAAACGTCACCAGTTAAACTGAGAATTTTGATTATCGCCAGCCTCAACGCATGTGCAATGATTTATATGATTCCCCTTGGACTCGGCAATGCGATAAGGTAAGCCTGAGATAAACCAAGTTCACTTTGTAACTGTGTTCAAAACACCACGAACCGTCTCCTGTGTCCTGACAAAAATCTTTACTCTTTTTTTCTGTTGTTATTCTCTTGATGACACAGTACCAGAGTCTCAAATGAACTCGGTGCAGGTCGACCACGAGCAGCTCGCCTGTCAGTTCACATCGTAGTACTGATGGTTATTGCAGAAAGCATCTTGGTAGGCTCTATCGTGATCATCACTCGCAATTATTGGGGCTACCTTTACAGTAAGGAAAACGATGTAGTGAAATACGTTGGTCAGATGTTCCTGCTCATTGGAGTGTGGCATACCTTCGATGGCATTCAATCTGTGCTTGCAGGTTTTTGGAACATTTTCCAAACTTTAAAATCCACCTATAATAATGTCTTCTCTAGTTCTCATTTTCTTAGAAAGATTCATGAGGCAGGTGTAGAATGATACTTGACAGAAATTTAATTCTGGTTAACAAAGTTTCTGTTGAAAACACCAGGCACCCTTAGAGGATGTGGACGACAGAAGATTGGAGCTGTTGTTAATCTGAGTGCCTACTATCTTATGGGCATTCCTTGTTTTGTATTATTAGCTTTTATCTACCATCTCAGAGGAAAGGTACATCCAAAACTAGTTTTGTTGTAATCTTGTTGGAGACAAATTCAATTGTCTAAATGCTCCACAGGGACTCTGGATAGGAATGATGGTGGCAATGTTAGTCCAAGCTGTAGCATTCTGTATAGTAACTATATGCATCCACTGGGACCAAGAAGTAAGTGTCTCCTTTCATACCACATCTGATCTTTTGTCTTTATGTCTTAAATCTAACTTGGAAAGTAATTATCATTTTTTGTCTTCTTGTCTTTCAGGCAGTGAAAGCTAGAGAGAGAGTGCACAAAGCCATGGTTTCTATGGATCCCAGATCATAGAAGACGGTCAAAAGCAGTTCGGAAGTTCTAATCAGTTCTTTATCCTGGAGGTTTCACAGTTTCTGGAACGGCTAATGTAAAACAACGTAAATCCATGCCTGAAATTGTTCTTTACATAACCAAAAGAAGTTGTATAAACAATTATATAGATTTATCATAGACTGAAGTGGAAGAACTTTATAAACCATTGGAAGCATATACTGAAGTGGACCATCAACTGTCATTATTAGTCCATCCAATTGATATGATTTGATTGTCGATGAAGAACTTTTTTAAGTCTTTAGGGATAGCCGAGTTGTCAATTTCTTTTTCTTTTTCATTATCTGTTAATAATAAGGATTAGGAAAGAAAAATATTTTTTAAAG
>JAOQMR010000008.1:887031-914397 GCA_027563865.1 Erythroxylum pelleterianum
TTGGATTCATATCTGGACCCTTCTCCCTCTTCCTCCTAGAGTATGTCAACATGGGTTTAGGATCCATGTTGCTATCACATCCTAAACTTGATTACAAGAATAAGGCATGTCTAACACCTATTTAAGTAGTAGTTAGTCTGCAATATAAAACTCCTCTTATTTGTTGCTAGTCTATCAGATCAAGGGAGAATCTAAAACGCTATTATTCATACAGTCTACCATCCTCTTAGAGCTTACCAATTATTGATGCACAGTGCATATCAGCATAAGGTTCTTCACCCGTCAGCAATTCCCACATAACAATTCCAAATGAGTAAACATCAATCTATTAAAGAGAAGACATGTCACACAAAAATGTTGTTAGAAATATGCAATAACAATCCTAATTTGATATCAACAATATTCCTAAGATTGATATTCTAATAAAAGAAAAATTACCTTCTCTGATACCATGTGGTTTTTTCCACTAAGAAGCTCAGGTGCCATCCAGGGTAAAGTCCCACGAACACCACCTGATACCAATGTATGTTGCTTCACCTTCGATAAACCCAAATCACCAATCTAATAAACAATGCATTATCAGTTAGCAGGTTACTCCATGCATTCATATGTTTGCACATGAGAACATATGTTTTATTTCATTTGTTCACATCATATAAGTTTTGGAGAACACCAAATAAGCATCAAAAGGCTCATAAATTTCCAGTAATAAGCACAACAAAATGCAAAGAATTGAGTTTCAATTTAATAACACGTCGGAAATGAAGCACATTATTAGCAACAGAGCAAAGCTCAAATGCTTCAACTCAAGTTCAGTGTGAACCCAACAAACATTTCCATGTCGGCATACCTTGCAAATGGGCCGTTGAGGATCTCTCATATTTACTAGCAGGTTTTCACATTTCAAGTCAAAATGAACAATGTTCTTTCCATGTAGATACTCCATCCCAAAGGCCGCATCCATGGCTATGATGAGTCTTTTGCGACGGTCAATGGTTCTGTTCAACCATATTATGAAGTCAATTTCACTCCAAGACTTTTAGAAGGCTTTTATAATTCTAGTCCATAAAAATTACTTCTGGAGAAAAGTTATGTCTGAAAAGCAGTAAGAAGCCCAATAACATATTACAACTATAATAACACCCCTGGGATATCACCTTACAACATGGTCATGGACATGATTACCTATCCTTCTTCTGCAAGAACTGTTTCAAAGATCCATTAATCATGAATTCGGTTACAGTTGCCAAGGTTCCATCAGGGCCATCACGCACTATACCATAAAAAGAAACAACATTCGGATGATGCAATGAACTCAACAATAAAGCCTCTTTCCAAAAATCTGCAATCTACAAAAATGAGAAAAACATAGGAATTAAAACGGTATAATTGAACCCCTCTTTACATGGTAATATTCTAATATATTTTTGTTTGAATGAATAACTCATTTCAGGATTGCTGCTCTGGGTTTTGTCGCTGTGAAGATCAGATGAAGTCTAAAAATAAACAATTTCAACTTTCTCCAAATCATAACCTACGTGCACATACCATGCAGAAGCATTGATCCAGAATGATATCAACCTTATGCAAATAATATGCGGATGAGTAATTACTAGTTGAGAAAGGAAAAAAAATCAAGAGTATGTTAAAATTGTTTTTAAGCATAGGAACATAGATCAGATATTAAACTTTAGTACAATGGTATTATAACCTTTCTCAACAAGAAAACACTGACAGAACAAAATGAAGGAAATAACCACCAGTTCATTTCCTTCTCAATTTTAAAAAATAAGACTATCAAAATAACAAATGAAAAATGAATGCAAGTAACTAGTTCTGAAAATTTTCAAAAAAAGAAAAGGCAAATACAAAGTTTTTCCAACTAAATTTTTGACTTTCCTTTCCTTTTAAAAGAAATAAAACTGTACACGGTTAATAATGTTGTGTCCAAATTCAGTGGACAGTTTATATTCTTGCATCTTTGAGTACCTCATTTTACCATTATGTGAGAAGAAAAAGCTGCTAAGATTAGAATTGAAGTACACAAACTGAAGTAGAGATTCATTCTTTCACAAAAAGATCCAGACAGTAAAGGTCAAGAAAAAAAAGTACTCCTAGAAGGGCATAGACACCTACCAAACGCTCTCTTTCAGATGGTCTCCCAGCAAAACAGCTGGCTTTTATTCGCTTTATAGCTACATCCGAACCTTTCCATTTCCCATGATAAACAGCTCCATATGTTCCAGAACCTAGTTCACGAATCTCCTCCAGATCATCATTTTTTATTGTCTGAAGGAAAAAACAACTGTTAAAATCAAATGACATGAAAGAAACAATAGAAAATAAAAAAGACGACAATTACAACAGAAAATTGAAGAGTGGGATAACAGAAAACCTGCAATCCCCTTGCAATGGCTTCTGCCTCAGCCTTTGTGGGTTCTATTTTGTTAATGTCCACATTGTCTGCATCCAAATCCAACTCTGGCTCTTCATGGGTAGTCTGTAAACATGTTGGACATTAAGAAGAGAAGATAAGGTACAGAAATATTCTCTTTCGGCTAAAGAAATTCATTTGACTCTTACCACTTGCTCAGACTCCTTAATATTAGCTTCTTTGGATTCTGAATTATGAGCTAAAGGGTCAGCTACTTCTTCAACTCTGGCTTTTATCTCCTCAGCCTCCTCCAATGCTGCTTTCTTTACAGAAGCAATTAGCTCTGGCAAAAAACTCAACTGACCAGATAGATTTGAATCTTTGGGAGCAATAGACAAGTCTTTTTCACCCACTTTTAACACATCAACTCTTTCTTCTACATGCTTTAAGTGATTCGAATTGATAGATTCAAGAGATATTATCTCGCCGTTGCTCTCAACAACAATGCTTTGTGACAAACTGGGCATTTGTTGTTGATCCAGCTTTTGAACCTTTCCTATGTGGCTTTCTTCAGTTTCTATCCCAAGTATGCTTTTCTCCTCTGTTATTGCCACTACACTGGTATTTGTAATATTTGATTCTGGATTGCCAGTAGACATACATGAAGTGGCAGAGTTACGAATTTCACATGGAACTGTTGGTGAGACGGTTCCTGGAAGAAATAATTGCTTGTTTTCCGGACCATAAATATTGGGGTTAAAGTTCAGAGCAGCATGGGCATAAGAAGACTCCGGAACACTTTTCCCATCAACAGCCACCATTTTCTGTGAAGATTCCACCCAAGGCTGGTTACTATCCATGCCACTGCCAATCCTTTGGACACCATCGACTATGCTTCTGACAAATGCTGGATTACACATACCATTCACTTGTGGAGTTGCAACAGATGTTTCCAATGGAACACCAGAAATTGGGTTTTGACCATTTCTCCATATGGCCTGTGCATGTGTATGGCCATGTGATATGTGGTGAACACTCTCCGTACCATAGGTGTATGGCAAATTTCCATACCGAACTGTTCGTTCTTCAGGAGGAGGAATGTGCAGATGATGTGGGACAGGCACAGATTGATCATGAAACACTTCATTTCCCACTTCAGGACTAGCTCGCTGATTGGCATAATTAGAGGATAAATGATGGCCATCAATAAAACTAGTATGCCCATGAGTGTAACTTAGTCCAGGTCCATCTACAATGTAATGATCATTGAATCTTCCAGCTCCAGAAACCTGTGTTCTTGCTTCATCAGCTTGAGGATTCGACTGATGTTGCAAAACCCATCCTCTGTCATGGTTGTGAGTTTCATTGTATATGGATCTTGGATCATTCTGATCTTTCATGTACATTGTATGGTGCACCTTTGGATCAACATTTAACAAAAAAGCCTCTCTATTTGGTGGGCACTCAGCACATGGATTAGGAACCTGCGGAATCCCACTTCCCATATTTGGTTGTTCCAGATGAATTTGATTTCTTGGGAAAGCCACCCGACACTGATCGCATACACTGTTGCTGTCAAAAACACCAGGAACATGCAACAAGTTACCAGGAAAACCCGCCCTATCACCCGATACAGAACTGGCAGGCATCCATAGTAAATTATCAGAAAATGGTTGTTGATGATCATAGGCAGGATGAGGATTTAGTTGTGATCGAGTATATTCTTCAGGCACTCTATCAGGTAACTCCCCAAATTGCACACGGTAACGGGCAGGAGGTGAACTTGGAAACTCTGACATAGTTCTAGGATCAAGATGTCCATGATGCCTAGGAGAGTAAAATGCAGGACTCCATGTACCATCAGGTTCATTGTACCTCTGACTTTGAGGAATCGCAACATGACATAGGTTGTATTGTGGTATTGACACATCAGCACTCCTCTGGTTATGAAGACCACCATCAAGGCTAAGTGGACTGAAAAACTGTTCCTGCAAATGGATATCATCAATTTGACCGACCAAAGGGGAATCAGGTTGCTGTCTTCTATACTCGGGCCCATCATTCAAATTATTCAGCGCATCCACATACCTCCTCTCAGTGTCCCTGTCATCCCCATCAACAAAATGCACGGAACCGTCTTGGTCAGGATGAGGAAAAAGAAAAATCCTGAGCCTAGTGAAACCATCCCCAGAACCCAACTTATCATACTCCTCCATCATGTTAGTCACATCATCGTCATTAACAACTGACACTAGAGCATCAAGATCCTCATCAGGCTGTCGGTACTTCAATACGGCAACATCGTCATAAAGTTCCTTCATTTTTGTCATCAATTCCTCATAACTAATGTCCCTCGGCACACTCATAATTCGCGTCTCTCCACCCACATACGTCAGTTTGCCATCCTGGGGTCGAGGCATTATACTTCCCGAGAAGCTGCACAAGAATTTAACACGTGGGGTTTCATCATTGGTGCCATGGGTTGATTGAGTGACAGAGGTCGGGGTATCCATCAAGCCAATTGCTTGGTTAGAATAGTGGTCACTGTCAACAGGGCTCCGGCTCTTGTTCAAACAATCAATTCCTTGATTACACATGGAGTATGCGCGAATCATGAAACCTTAAGGTGAAAACCTGAGGCCACACACCGATAAAAAAATAAATACTTCACTAGTTGCGATACACCACCAACAAAATTGAGTTCCCATTAAAACCTAGATTCTTTAATATCATTGAATCCCCAACACCAACAATAAAAGTTAGTGCCAGTTCCGATCACACCGCCCCCAAGATATATTTCAAACAGACAAAATCAGAACATCATCCTGCGAGCCGTAATTAGGATCATAAGCAGCTCAAAAATTCTATCTTGAAATAGAAGAACCCAGATTGAGAAGAACGCGGACCCAAAACACAGAAGGAAGTTAAAAACTGAAACCAAATCTCATTCAAGCAGAAGTACCTGATTGAACAGTAAGCGTTACAAAAGGATGGGGAGAAAACTCTAATGACGGAGCCTTGTTCTTCTTCTTATTCTTTTTATTTATTTATATATTTCAATTTTGGATTTAGAGGGGATTTTGGTCCAACAAAATAGGGAATGGAGCAAGAAGTCGAAGGAAGAGAATGGTTAGTGAAGATCAAGACGAAGAAGAAGAAAACGAAAAATTATGGTAGGTGCTGATTCCATTTGATGATGTGATGAAATTGGGTTATAACGGACTGAGAAGCAGAGAAGGCATTAACCGATTAACGCCATGAACAGAGAAAACTAGAAAAGGAGAGCGAGGCGATGGGAATAGCAACGTAGAGATGAGATGGGTGTACGCCAGGTAGAGTCACACGTGGCACTTTCCTATTTCTTCAATTTCTCATTCTCTCTCTCTCTCGTTCTATTCAGATTAACAATAAATATATAGCATATTCCTCCTCTTCTCTCCCACGTACCTATCCTGCGCGTGAAAATTCTTAATTACGGTCTCGCCGATGCGATTCATTTCCCCTTCAGATTCAGTTGTGTCATTATTTGTTGAAGGTAAGTCAATTTGAACCACGAAACGTGTCAAAGGATAGATAGAAAGAATAAAGGACCGTCAATAGCGCGTGGAATATTCTCGTAAACCAACAGCGGTGGCGATTCTTTACTGGATTTTTTGCTTATGCGTTCAATTTATCGCGGAAAAAAGGAGATCTGTATGTGATTATTATTATTAAATGAAACAATATGCCCGCATGTAGCAAGAGGTTATGAGGAGATTAATAAATGGTTTACACAAGTGACTTGAAGAGGAGGACCGCAAGGCTCTTACCCTCGCTTTTGATTTCATTCTCCTTATGTCATCTTATGTCCTACTACTGCCAACTTCCAATGCTTATTGTCCGTCTCGTCTCCATCTTCATTGTTCTCTTCTCATTTAATATCTCTAATGCATGCACGCAGAGGCATAATGATTTATTTGGAATATCTAATTTGTAAATTATTACATATACTCAGTGAATAGACATTCAAAACGTAACAATTTATTTTCATCCACTTATTCTTTTTATGTTTTTGGATTATGGACTTTCGTTAAACAGGTGAACTGCGAAAATCAAGAGGCCAGGCCAGTTCACCTTTTGAGATGAAAAAAGAATAATATTAAAAAGAGCTTTTTTCCCCAAAGTAAAGAAGCAACCCCACCACCTACTCCAAAGCTTGAGCCATAATGGAACGCTGAGACAGCTGCGTCTCGTAAAGGTCTCTGAAGATGCGATACTTGGCATCGTGATACTTCTTGACCCTTGCATTTGTTGATGGATGAATTACCTACAAATGTCCATGCATGTGATTAAGTAGATAAAACATAAAATCAAACGCCAGTTTTCCTATTAGTAAGAGGACTATCCTATCCTGGCAAAAGAAGTGCAAGAACATCACTTTTACGCCACCAAATTATAGTGCTTATAAAATAGTAAATACCATCTCAAAATCCACTATGAAAGAAGGATGGGGGTGAAGAGGTGGGGTTCTTTGGGTCATGGAGGGACAGCGATTGGAAGAAGAGGAACTACTTTAAATTAGGGCAACATGCATCCAAAATCTGCTATCCACTAAGCCTAACTACAGCGATGATACTACAATGGACATTAAGCTGGTGAAGCTAAAAAATGCCTGTAAGGAATACCTGACCAGCCGCGTTTAGTGCCTTCATGGCCTCCATGAGACTACTATACTTTTTTGAAGCAACAGCACCAAGAATAGCAGCACCCAAGAGAATAGACTCACTTTCTCGAGGAAGTACTATAGGGCAACCTGCACCAATAATGAAGTGATCATCGGGATTAAAACGTGTAAACACCGAAGAGTTGTTCAAATGACTCTGGTTACCACCCGTCACAAAAACTAGCAATTATCAGTTGGGCAATATCCTGATTTGAAATACTTCAGACCTAAAATAAAGCATTTTGGCTTGACTAATCAGACCAATTGGTATAACTTGGAACCGCGATGCCACGTAAGCCTAGGAAAAATCGTGTTAAACATTAGCAAGAAGGTGAATTCCATAGCAAAATGAATAGCTCAGTAGAAAAAAGAAAAGCTTGGATATGAATTTTCCCGAGAATACAACTGCAGTGAGATATATTTATTACTTCCCAATCTAACCACTGGATTGAAGTACATGACATAAGCCAATATTTAAATGAATCTTTGTCAATACAACTTGCATGCGATATCCAAACCCATGCACAGAATGGAAAATCCATAAAAGAAAGCCACAAACAGACATCTACCAAAAAAAAGAGAAAACGAAAAATGATGCCAAAAGACAAGACTGGGAAGAGAATCACCTGTGATATCTGCATGTTCTTGAACAAACAAGGGATTCTTTGATAGACCACCACATGCAAGCAACATGTCAATCTACAAAGAACAAAGGCATGACTTAGTACTCGAGTTTTAACGCAAATATTTGTCAAATATGTTGATGTAAGACCCTCCAATAAATAGCGGATATTCAGAAAGGGGATGCAAAGTAATTAAGAAAGGGTTCCTATTAGCAAGTCCAAGATCACATAGCATAAATTAGAGGCTATTCGATAGAAGCAGTCGAACAGGTAATTGAACAAATAATACTGACCATCATAATTAAATTAATATTCACACCTCTTGAGACAGACAAGGAATAGATGATATGAGAAACATTCAGGCATGCGCTCTTCCTTTAAGTTGGATGTGATTTCAATTGCTCTCTTGAATACTAGAAAATGACTTGTCCTCAGAAGAATTCAGGAAAGACTTCCATATTTCTCTTTCTAGCTCTACACAGCTACTATATGACAATTCCATGCACCATGCAAAGTTTAGAACCTCTTTGTACTACAAATGTGAATTTTTAAGCTGAGTTATTTGTTATGACATTTTTTAAAAGCTTTAAGGTACTGAGGGATGGTAACCGGATGACAGACTATTCTTTCCTAGACCAAGATAAATCCTCTTTCTAAAAACTTGCTAACCACCAGAAATTTAGGAAGCTAAGTGCAAATGATAAGGATGGATTCTTACTTTATGACCATGAGCATTACAATGCTCTACAATGTGGCGTGTTCCATATGCAATACTCTGTACAGAGGCCAAGTACAATAGAGCCAACTGTTTCTCACTTGCATCAAGTGTCAAACCACAAATGATTCCATTTGCTTTTGGGTCTGCAACAGGAGACCTGGGCCATAATAAACTTTAACAGCTCAAACTCAAATCAGGTATCTAGGCGCTTCATTCAGGAAATGTCGAACAAAAGTCAGAAATTACCTGTTTCCATGGAAATCAGGAAGGATATGCACGTCTTTTGTCAAGGCAGCAAGAAATGGAGAATTCAAATCATCCATCATCTTCTTCAATATATTGTTCAACAGTTCAAACAAGGAGACATCTGATGATAGTAAAATAGACTACAGGATCAAATAAGACAGAACATTACATAAAAAAACACTAATCATACTTGCCTAACAGCTATGTGCTTCAAACAAAGTCGACCAGTTAATATCTCACTTTGAGAAGCAGCTCGATTGGCAAGGCGAGGAGAAGCAACATGGTTTTCAATAATATGATCTATTAATGCACCAGTAGCACTCTGCCCACCTTCTGTAAGCCAGTACTCTGGTATCATCGCTACAAAAATAAAATGAAGAGTGAAGTTTACTGCCACACTTAACCTTGAAAGAAAGTAAAACTATTAAAAATGCCACTTATATATGTTCAACAAGTCAATAGCTTATACCACTACGTTAGTGAACCAAATTGAAGTTTACAAACTAATTCTATCTGAAATGCAATTGAATGAAGAATCCTGAATACTTGTTGAAGACCCCTTAAACTTCAATATACATATTTCCAAATATAAATGTTTAGCTGAACAAGTTTTTACAAATTATTATTAGTGGAAAACAATAATGTGATAAGTCATAGGCCTTGCAATAATCTTCAAAAAGCCAAATTCCGATCAGGTAGTTTGACATTTTACCTGACCAAAATGGTCCCCAGACCCCTGGAATAAACAGCTTACTCTGTGATACAGCCATATGACAAGTAGATGTACCGCAAACTAATGCCATACGATGGCATATAGCTTCCTTGTCATTCTCTGAAATAAAAAGAATATTCTTTGAAAGTAAGTGCACAGCTTCATGTACATATCACAGATGTAAAAGTTTATTCCATCTGTCAAAAAACCCCATCTGTCCAAAAACCTTGAATATCAGCCGCAGATTCAGGGATGCTTTCCATAATTCCCACACCACCAGCATGAGCATCAATCAGTGAAATCCCAACAGGAATTCCTGCTACAAGGCCCAGCTCCTGAAAATACAAATCACTGCTTAGGGAATTTCAAAGACCCAGGCATCATGATAAAAATCCAGGGAAACAAACACAACCCCTGAAGCCCACAGAAAAGGGAAGTATCTTATAGTATCCAAAAGAAGTCTCTAATTTGTCAATACTTCAACTCAATGTGAAATCTTCATTATAAAAATTCTTGCCTTTGCAGCCGTAGGAGTTAGACCAGAACCCAAAGGATGTCCAGGGAATGCTACACTCCGTCCTGTTTAAAGTAGGATGGATTGTGTCAATTTATCAACTAACTGCAAACAAGAGTCAAAAGAATTTAGAGCTGCAGTCCTACAGAAACAAATATTTCCAGTATACTATGATAGATATCATCTACACAGACAAAGCTAGAAAGAATTGTAAAAATAAGGCATCCACCGCAGGCATACATTGGTATTAATAATAGCAAGATTAAGGAACTAGATATTTACTGAAATATAATTAACAAAAATAGAACTCGACCAAAACTTAGTAGACAACCATGAGAGCTTATAAATAATAAAACAAACATGTAAAATTAGTTGTGTGTCTCTCTTAAGCTTGTAAGACTCATGGAATAAAGAGGTGGTAACCCAATAATAGCATCTCATAGAATGCAGTGTATCTCATAAAACAATATCCACAGAAATGATGCAGATATTTGAAATGACCATACCAATCTTTGCATGATGTCCATCTACTAGATCACCCAAGCCAATCTCTTCCCAAAATTCATCATCCCATCCACAAGCTTCCATGTCTCTTGAATCCTTCTCATTCATCTGCTGCATGTGTGCATGACCAAGATATGTCCATTTGCATACTGTTGAACATAAACTTCGAGTATCATCTCCCGTTGCCCTAAAGAAATTTAAGGAAAAAAAAAACTTCATACAAATCAGCCCCAGTTCAGAAAATCAATATAGTTAGGAAAATACTTTAGGCTAGAATTGAACGTGCCTGTATGACAACCAATCACTTAAGTCCATCCACCTAAATGCCATTGACCAAGATTCTTGCAAGTTTTCTTTCACCCATAAAAGCTGCATATATGACAGTATTAGACAAAATAGAACAGCACAAAAAACCACAGACACCATCTTCCTGTTTAAACTATGCCACATATTACAAACAACCCACTTATTAACAACTCTAAAAGCCATAAAACCAAGAATGTGACTGTGCATTATTGGTAATCCAAACATAGAATACTGTAGGTAACAATGCAGCATATTTCGGATATGTTTGATGAAAAAGTGAGCCAATGATCATAACAGATTGTTTCTAATTACTTTTGGTGGCTGCATCTCAGGGGAAAGAGCTCCACCACAATACTGTAATACGGGTGAGTTGGAGGAATTGATCTTTTCAGCTTGTTTCAGAGCTCTGTGGTCCATCCATACTATAATATTCCTTCTTGAATCCCCGCTCCAAGAAACTGTAACTGGAGCACCGTCAGCATCAACAGCAACTGCAATACACAACCAATCTTTTCAATTGGAAATCTACAGATGCTTCATATAATTGTAGGCCATATTATCGAATACCTAAAAAATGGAAAAGAAAAAGAAAGTTAAGGAATAAGAAAGAAAGGATGAGAGAGAAGGAGAAAGTCACAGACCAAGCGAACAAGTAGCAGCAAATCCCATGCCAACAACTTCTTCACCAGCAACATTAGCAAGAGAGCATGCTGATTTGACAGACGCGCAGACTGCATGCCAGATATCCGTCGATGATTGCTGGTTCAAGAAAATAAGCAACAAGCTCATAAAGGAATAGAACACAGCTGCTTCGTGTTCAAAATAAAAGTAACAATACCTCAACGCAGTCACCTTGCTTCCATATTTGAATTGGACAACTAGCAGACCCCAAAAGCTTCCCATGATTATCAAAAACGCCTACACCAATCAGCAGAAAAAGATCAATAACCTACACAAACTTGGAAGCAGAATAACTGCCCAATTAAATTAGTCTTGTAATATAATAGTCTACACTACATTTGCATAATTATGGGAAAAGAGCAAAAGAAGCATAATTATACAAGTTATGAGACGATATAAAGCCCTCAAAGAAAGAATGAATTTGATCAATCAAAATACAAACGTCCTTAATAGCTGATAATAGCGAGAGAAGACGAACCAGCGCGTGCACTGCCAGTGCCGACGTCAACGCCGAGGAAGAAGGAGCGAGGAACGGCCACGAGAGGAGTGAGAGCAGACGACGACATCTCGACGGAGGAGGAGGAGTAGGAGAGGTTAGAAGAGTAAGTTGGTGAAGTGCGTTGGTGTTGCCCCAACAGTGGGGTCTTATCGCTCCACGCCCTCCTTTTTCCGCCACCGGCACCATACATTTCTTTCCTTGATTACGTTGTTTAATAAAATATTTTGATTTTTCTCCTAATCAGCCTGTTGATAATAATTTCGATTATTTGTGTAGTTATTATGGATCTTGGATCAAAGGTATGAGCCGGCCCAGGCCCATTAATTAAGGGTCAGTCGTTAATAACGACAATGACGCTTTAGTCAAAATGCCCAACAGGTACTAGCGAGTCTCACTGTCACTCGCTTCAACTACCACCATGCTCCCTCTCTCCGTTCTCCGCCACCACCACCATTATCGCCGCCACATCTACCTCCGTAAGCTCTTCTTCTCCACCGCTTCGTGGGAACCAGTCTACGTCCCACTCTCCCACCCGACCTACATGATTTGGGGCTCCAACACCTCCCTCGGCAAAACCCTCGTCTCCACTGGCCTTGCCTCCTCCTTCCTCCTCTCACCTCCGAACAGAACGCCTCACAAGTTCCTCTACCTCAAACCCGTCCAAACCGGCTTCCCCTCCGACTCCGACTCTCACTACGTCTTCGCTAAAGTTTCCTCTCTTGCTTCCCGCCACAACCTCTCTTTATCCTTGCTTGCCTCCAATCACGTTCTCAAAGCTTCCGTCTCCAACGCAATCACTGACCTGAACTTCTATGAAGAGAATCGAACTGGTCAGAATGCTCCGTTTTCGGAGCTCGTTTGCCAGACTCTGTTTGCATGGAGGGAGGCGGTTTCGCCGCATTTGGCGGCAGAGAGAGAGACTGGAACTGTGGAGGATTCTGTTGTTGTGAAAACGTTGGAGAATTGCTTGAGAAGTAAACTGGAGAGTGAAGCACAATTCGAGAGAATGAATGCTTTGTGTGTTGTGGAAACTGCGGGAGGCGTCGCTAGTCCTGGTCCTTCTGGAACCCTACAATGTGATTTGTATCGGTATGTAAGTGATTCATATTTTAAATGGATAGTGATTTGAAAGCTAATAGTTCCTCAAATATGTCGATAGGCCTTTTCGATTACCTGGTGTTCTTGTGGGAGATGGGAAACTAGGTGGAATTTCTGGAACCATTTCGGCTTACGATAGTCTGAGACTAAGAGGATATGACATTGTTGCTGTTGTTCTTGAAGATGGCGGCCTTGTCAATGAAGTCCCATTACGGTCATATTTGCGTAATAGGTACTTAAACAGGCAACCTTTTAACATGTTGACACCCTCTTGTTCTAGAGGTGTGTACTTTAATCCTATGCGAACTGGATCTTATTCTGTCTTGTCTCATTCTCTTTTAGGGTCCCTGTAATAGTGCTACCACCTATTCCACAAGATATGTCAAATGACCTTGTGGAATGGTTTGTTGACTCTAATGAAGCATTCAATTGTCTCAAGGAAATATTGCTGTCAGCTTATTTAGAAAGGATGCGAAGATTGGATGAGATGCCAAAGAAAGCAACAAATGTTTTCTGGTGGCCATTTACTCAGCACAAGCTTGTAACTGAAGAAAATGTTACTGTGATTGATTCTCGATGCGGCGAGAATTTTGCAGTTTACAAGGTTAGTTTTGTGATAACGAATCAGTTTATGACTGCAAAAATTTTTGGACATTTTCTTTCTTGCCTTTCTTACCCTTTTCTTGTTTTCCATAAGCCTTTAAATATGGCACAGTGGCTAGAACTTCCTCTTGACTACATCTAAAAACAATTGTTGTTATTAGTGTTAACAAGCGAGGATAAATGGAACTTTGGGCAAGGAACTTCTTTACTTTTCCTTGATGTTCATTCTTAATTATATTTGACCATCTATGCTTTGCTTTACTGCAATCTGATTGTTATCCTTTGGTTGAAGTTACCTCTTCACCTTAAATGCTGACCAATTTTGCTTTTCTTACAATTGCAGGGCCAGAGTAATGAGTTTATGACGCAACAATTTGATGCATGTGCTAGTTGGTGGACTCAAGGACCTGATGCTACGCTTCAGGTTAGGTTAACGGCACATGGTCATTTTTTATTCTTGTTAGCAGTTTTGATTGCTTGCTATATTATTGTTAGTTAATGGCAAGATCTAGATGTCAGCTTTCCATCAGCTATACACATCTCCTGTTCCAGTGTCTTATCCTTTCTCTTCCACTTTAGTTTCTTCTTTTTCATTTGCATGGCTTCACAACAATATGGTGATGGATGTCTGATTGGTTAGGTGGTTTCAGACTGAGCTTGCACAAGATATGGGCTACTCTGCTGCACGATTTGGTCACATTATGTTCCCTGAGAATGTTTATGAGCCAGCTTTGCGTTGTGCTGAGCTTTTGCTTGCGGGTGTTGGCAAAGGTCAGTATACTTTATGGACTATATGTTGTGCATATGGGTGTGTGCTGATGTTGAAAAGTAGGTAATTCTTATTCTTCTGTTGCTCGTTATTTAATTTTTTTTGTGTGGTAAAGTGATAACAGTTTTAGATGTCTACCTTCTCAATGTATTTAGCTCTACCCAAGTAAGGATATTATCAACGTTTATGCTTAATTTTTGGTTTATTGGGTGGACATCCATTTTCTTTTTACGATTCTTATTTCTCTTCATTTAATCATGATCAGTCAACTATTAATTTACTGAAAAACTTGTTTTCTTCAATTGCCTATCTCAGCCTTTTTGTTTCCTATGTAAGTGTGAGTTATTAGGACTTGTGTTTCTTCTTTTGCAGGTTGGGCGTCTCGAGTATACTTCTCAGATAATGGATCAACTGCAGTTGAAATTGCGCTCAAGCTGGCATTCCGTAAATTTTGTTATGATAATGGATTCCTATCCAATTTTCTCAAGAATAATGGAGCTGAAAAACCTATTGAGCTAAGGGTAGGCATTGATGATTTTGTTTCCACAATGTATGTTTCATACTGTGTGTATCAGTTGAAAATGTTGGTCTCATGAAGAAAAAGTGCTTTTGAGGTGAAAAGTTTAATTGCAATATAACGTTATGCGAAAATTTAGCCTCTTTTGAGGTTTGCGATGCAATTTGTTCAATACAACTTCTGGATAATCTTTGTGGTCCCATTTCAGGTACTAGCACTTAAAGGGTCTTATCATGGTGATACTTTGGGTGCAATGGAAGCTCAAGCCCCATCACCTTTCACAGGCTTCCTTCAGCAGCCATGGTATGGATTTCATTATGTAATCATTTTGAAGAAATAACGCAAGCACAAATTATTGATGTTAAGTAATAGAAGTGACTTCATTTGGCTTGAAACTCTAATGCCTATTGTATTTTTCATGCGTCAGTGTGAAATGTGTGAATGTTGTGCTCGACGTGAAAAGGACTTTAGGCATTACAAGAATCAAGTGTGCAATTTAATCATAACTTGGTGATAAAATAATGAAGAAAATGCAGTTATTGACTTTGGCATTATGTACCAAAACAGGTACAGTGGAAAAGGCCTTTTTCTAGATCCTCCTACAGTGTTTATGTGCAACAGTTTGTGGAATCTTTCCCTGCCTGCAGGGATGCATGCTGAGAACATAATAGAAAAAGAAATGAGTGAGTGAACTTGGAGTTCTTTACAAGTATTGTCGTCAATGGGCAGTGAAGAATTCCACCTTACCTATACTGATCTTATTAACAGTGTTCAGCTGTCGCAAAGAAATCTTTGATAAGAGCAGAGACCAATCTGATCTTGCTGGAATTTATGCATCATACATCTCATCGCAGCTGTTGGAATTTTCTGGTTCAGAAGGATCTTTGCAGGTTGGAGCATTGCTTATAGAACCAGGCAAGTCTGTTCTGTAATATGTATTCCCATTATTAGCATTCCCTTCATATATTTTACACCATTTAAGCACATATTTTAAGGGCTCTGAATGGTTATTTACCTTTTCCACATGAGATGTATGATACGGTTCTTTTGAGAAAAGCTAATTTTGGGTTTTAGGGTTAGAAGCGTTGAGAATTAGAAGAAAAGAAACAGAGAATACTGAAAGAAGAGAGTAGAGAATTAAGAGCGAGAAAGTTTCTGTTATTCATTACCCCTTCACCCTCCTCCAACGACTATATAACAACTAGTATAACCGTTGGAGATGTATCGGTAATTATCAGTCACGTGATTTACTACACGACTTCGTTTTTACTCATAATTTCTACACTACATCGTGTCTATGTACAATTATCATTATTACTATCATAAGTCGCTACGACACCGTTTGGGTATAGTACTGTTCATCTTCTTCTTCCACCCGCAGCCTGGATCATACATCAGCTTCTTCATGGTTCGCCATCAACTTCTACTCCGATCAATGTATTATGAAATTTAATGTCTTGTATAAAACATGGAACCATGCATATAGCAGAATGCTGTGTGTATGAAATTTTAGTTTTGGGCATTTCTGTCCTTCCTGCTGCAAATTTTGTTTTCTGATTCATATTTAAGTCTCTTTCTTAAGAAATGTTTGTATGTTGAATGTTAATGTTAGGCCCTGCAAAGGAAGTGGAAAATGTTACATTAAGGTTCCTTTGGACTGATTAGTAATTCCTGCTCCACCGGACCTGGACCACTGCATATTACAGCATCTTTGTCGGCTCAGTTAGCCTGAGTTTACCCATTTCTTTCAACATCTTCTGGCTATGCTGATTTTTTTCCTAATTCCCAGAGATATAATTAAGAAATTTCTTATGGCATCTTTTACCATTGTTGTTACTCAAATTTCAATTTCTGTTGGCTCCTCTGCTGTTTCTTCCTATGAAATTGTTTCTGTAAAGCAGGATATCAAAATTCATAGCAATTCAGAGGTGTACCATATGGGACGTAGAAAAATTCCTGCCTATGTGCACACACACACACACACTAGATACGGGATTTTTGTGGTTCCAATTCTCTTAAACGTTGCAGATTGATTGCTAATTTCTTCCTGATGGTTGATTACCAACTGGCCTGTGCACAGATCCAATGTTTTGTTTCTTAGTGCAGCTTTATAATTCTGTGAAAATTGCATACTTTGTAGTTATACAAGGTTCTGGAGGAATGCTTATGATTGATCCACTTTTCCAACGGGTACTTGTCAATGAGTGCCGAAATAAGAAGATTCCTGTCATATTTGATGAAGTTTTTACTGGTTTCTGGCGTCTTGGAGCAGAGGTTGATTGCCTTCCATCATCTCACTGTATCCATTCCTTTTTCCTTTTCCTTTCTGGCCTTGTTTGATTTATCAAGTGAAGCTCTATAACAAAAGTTGCATGTTGATTTATCTTGTCTTGTGAGGGTGGATTGTATATTGCAGAGTGCTGCAGAGTTGCTTGGTTGCATGCCAGATATAGCCTGTTTTGCGAAACTTATGACAGGAGGGGTTATACCCTTGGCTGTCACCCTGGCATCAGATGTCATTTTTGATTCATTCATCGGTGATTCGAAGGTAGGGGCACTACTTTGGGTTTTTTATGCCAAAAAGAAAATTACTTCCTGTCCATTTGTCTGATGACTTCTGAGATTATATGCTTTTACTAATCCCCAAGCCTTGGCTCACTATATGGAAAAACAGTGGCAGAGATCCACTTAATATCAGTATACAGCAAGAACATTGTTATATGCATTTTTAGATTCTTAAGCAACTGGTTCCTTGGTATTGTAAATTGAGTCTTAATTGGGAGTTGTTCTTTCAAATTCATCGGCTCGGACACACTCGCGGACACGCCGGAGTCGGCTCAGACACGCGTGGACACAGCTTGACACGCTAGCTTCCATCTGCTCCTGCCTCCTTCACGTCTACGCCGAGGAGACTGTTTACTTTCAGGCTGAAACTTCCAAAGCGAAGCTCTATTACCGCTATTCAGAGATGGGTTAGCGAAGAGTGTGTGCTACAGCTGCAACCTCGTCGTACTCTGCCGTCTCCTCTGGAATTCGACTTTGCTCTCAGTGATCCAGATCTGAAGCCTATCACTTCGTCAAAACATTTCTCTGTCTCATATAGCGATTTTTACAGCTTTTCCGACTTTTGTTTTTCTTTTTGGAAGGTGGCAGTGGAAGATCAAGTTTATGAGATATAGCTGCGCATCCTTCCCTGACTAGTGATTCGAATCTTGTTTTCATCGATTGGCGTCTCCGCTTTTGGCTTCTCTACAATACTTATTAATTCCTAACAGTAACAAGTATTGTTTCTAGTGCGTCAATGATGTTTACCTTCCACTGTACAAAATTGACTTCTCTAGTAGCCCCAAGATTGACGCAAGTATAGAGATTTTGGTGGGTATTTGGCTGGCGTTAATTGGTGGGTATTTGGCTGGTTTTAGATAGCTTTAGAATTCTTTGTCTAGCGACTCGTACATGAGCAGAGTTTTGATTTTGGTTTTTGAGTCTCTAATAATGCCAAGAAAATTCGTATGTATGAAGTTAAGTCATAAAAGTAAGTATGGAGTTAAGTATGGATAAAAGTAAGTATAGAACAGAAGTCATATTTTTGTTGGTCATAGAAAAAGAATGCGAGTTTTATGTAGCCTAATCTTTTTGGTAAGTACGTATATATGAAATAAGCAAATTGTTAGAAGTTTTGAAACACATTAATCAATATATATAATATTATAAATTTTGAATTTTTTAATTTTTAATTTTATAATATATATATATATGCCGTGTCCGTGTCCACCAAATTTTAGAAGTTGGTGTGTCCCCGTGTCCGTGTCCGTGTCCGTGTCTGTGCTTCCAAGGTGATATCATGTTCAGCTAAAGGGGTTCATCAAGTAAGTACACAATTACTCATTTGAATAGGCAAGTGTTTTCTCTTTTGAGTCCAAAGGCAAGTTTGTGAGCTTTAATGAGCGTAACATTTACTTGACCTAATTTAGGACAAAGAAGTATTGAATTTCTTCTTTTGTTATATCCCTTGTTCCTCCCTTAATTTCTTATTTTTCTATTTACAATTTCATATCTACTAGAGTATCTGATACACATTACTTCTCATGTTATGTACTTAAGCATGCCTGTGCTAAATATATCTATGTCATCGTATGCAAGAGGATGAATGCAAACAGGTATTGACATGTATAACAAGCAATCAGAATTTGAGTGAAATATATATTTGATTTCGGTTTCAGCTTCAGGCCCTTTTGCATGGACACTCATACTCTGCTCATGCTATGGGATGCACGGCTGCCGTTAAAGCCATAAATTGGTTTAAAGATCCTCAGACAAACCGTAATATGATTCCTGAACAAAGGTTGCTTCGAGAGGTATGTGACACGATTCTTTTGTTTTTGCATTGTATTTCCATCCATTACCAAAGTAATAGTATACATGAAATTCTGAAGTCGAGAAGATGTGATGGCAATACTTTAGTTTAGATATATTCATGTATGAGTGAGCAATAATAGATACTAGACAAAGTTGATATTGAATTCTACCCATGCTGTCTCTTGGCTCAAGACTCTAAAGGAGACTTGAATTTATGGCTAAATAATGTTCATGTCTACTTTCAAAAGTCACCCCTACAGAAAAGCAGGAATTTACAAATGTTTTAGCCGATCAAGTTTCACTCAGTTCCCTAGTCAACTAATGCATGGAGACAAAAAGTTTCAAATAGTCCATTTCTTCTTTTCTATTATTTCTTCTCTATTCACCAAATGTTGATAAGCATTTGGTAATGAAATGACGGCACATCCTGCTGCTTCTTTTTTCCTTTCTGATTTCCTTCTTAGGGTGGTTTGTAGGAATGCTTGGTTTGGCAAACATGCAATTATCTGGCAAGCGATGATACATTATTAGTTTGATACTTGCAGTTATGGGATGACGAACTGGTGCAAGAGATATCATCACATCCTTCTGTACAAAGAGTGGTCGCAATAGGAACTCTCATGGCTTTGGAATTACGAGCAGAAGGGCTTAATTCTGGGTAAGCCTAGTTTCACTTGCCTGCTTTTACTATTTGTTTTGTTTGACAGAAACACTTCAGGGTTTTGCTGTACAAGTGTATAATATACTTGATAGTACTCAGCGAGATGACAAGCACGAGCTTTATACAGATACGCATCCTTATATGCACGGTCTCTTCTCCAGAAGCTCCGCGAGGATGGTGTTTACATGAGGCCTTTAGGAAATGTGATTTATCTGATGTGTGGCCCCTGCACGGCTCCTGAAATCTGCAGGCAATTACTTGTCAAACTCCAGGCACACCTTGAAGAGTTCAGCATAGTCAACGAGCACCAGGCATCCATCAAGAATTGAACATCCAGTAGATGCCAGCTTTCATCTGTCCCTTTTAACAAAGAAAAGTGGTTATTTAATTCGTCATTCTAAATTGATAGAAGCTTTTCTAAGAGTAGTTTTGCCCTAAATTTCTTTGACAGAGTCTATAAATCAAGGTTGTTTAAGCCCAAAGAGTTTGTGATGCATCGCGTGTTTCTAGCCAAAAGGGGTTTTATTATTTAAAATAAATTTCTTTTTCTAATAGCAAGTTGTCATTTTTTAATTGGATTTTTAGTAACATTTTGGCGGTAATGAATAAATAGTTTAACATAAGAGGACGAAGTTCTCTTAATCTGGCCCCGGCATCCATTCGCCGACGCTTGTCCTGGCCCATATGTCCCGTGATGCTCACGAAGTCCTGTACATCTCTGTGCTAGTTAGCACTTAGTTTTTACTTTTTAGCTGTTTCTTTTCCCTTGTAATAAAAAAAAACATAAGAGGACGAAGTGACGACAGTCTTATGACGTGAGCCAATCACAAGCTAGTATTTAATGTAACGCAAGGTTGTTCAGTCGGAAGATCAACGGCCAAGATCTTCCCCATCTATCGGTTCGTACGCTCTACCACAATCTATCAGCAAGGTGGAAGATGGTCAAACACGTATGTGGCTGTTTTTTTAAAATTAAAATAAATTTAGGATTAAAAAATTCAGCATTTTAATAAAATTTGAATATATTAAAATTTTTAAAATATAATTAAAAGATATTATTTTATTTATAAAATTTTAATTAAAAAATTCATTAGATAAAAATTAATTAATTAATTTTTATTTATACAATTAAATAATTTATAAAATTAGCTAATTGATTAATATTAAGTTATTAAAATAAATTAAATTAAGAAATTAAAATTTGAACGATAACATTTAATGGATTTACTGTTTTAATCATTGGCACCCAAAAGCAGACCTACGTGGAACATAGAGTACGTGAACATTTCCTCGTTTTCAGACCAAAAGGTATTCAGCCAACCATAATAGACCTAAAAAGCTTTAAAGAAAATTTAAAGAAATCTTCAGAAATTAAAATGATAAAAATAGAAAGGATCAAATCCGATACTCTTTTAAGTTTTAACGATTTTCTCTCTATTTTCTCGCTCACCAAACACACTCTCCAACTCTTAACACGAAGCCTTTTGCACATCTGTCTCAGGTCACTTTTTCTCTCTCAATCTTTTTGGTTGTGAAGATAATTCATTTTTCATATGAGAACCTTTTTCTTATCTTTTGTCTTCTTATCGATTGTTATTTATGATGATCTTTTGTTGATATTGAGGATTTATTTTTTTTAACAGTTTTAATTTTACAGTAGCTGTAGCTAATTTGAGTCGTGTACTTTGTATATTGATCTGTGATTAGAAAGGTGAAGTTTTTGATAGTTAGGGTTTTTGGTGTGCTTTTGCAGATCTGAAAAATTTTGAGTTTGGAAGATTGGGTGAAGGATGCAGACCAGGTACATGGAGAGGACTAATAGTATGGGTAGAGGAAAGCGGCCCTTAGAAGCAGGAGACGAGGGACAGCAGCCTGAGCGAAAACGCCCTGCTTTAGCTAGGTGAAGCTTGAGAGATTTGTGCTTTTCGTTGACTATTTGACTTTTTTGGCCTGATTTTTTATCTATTGGGTTTTAATGTACTGAGTTACCGCATGAGTTACATTTGTTGGATTTTTTTTTTTCGTTGTTTGCTTGTGCAAAAGAGTTAATTTTGATCGGCTTTTGTTTGGATAGCCTCGTTTCTGTTGGCCCTGAAAATGGGAGATACGTTTTTAGTGTAAGTCGAAGTTGGCTGTGTTTAGTGTATGGTAAGTGCTGAAAGACAATATTAATCGGTTGGTTTACTGTAAAGTTTATCAAACAATCAAGAAAGCAAGAGTTAGGATGTTTTTTCAAATTTCTGATGGCTTAGGCTAGCAGTGGAACTTTGGACTATCTAAAGGTTGAATACAAGTGTGAGAAATTGACTGATTAAAAAATGTAGTGGAGAAGGATAAGAAGCAAGACTGTTGTACATTGTTTTGCTTACAAGTAAAAGATTAGGGGCATTATGTTTTGCTAAATGAATATTTTAATTCAGAAAACGATGTTGCGTTAATATGTGGTGTGGTTATTTTGCAACTGAATGTTTTATGTTTGTTCCTTAAACCCAAGTTGTTGACTACAATTGTTTCAGGAACTGCATTATCTAAGATCTATTCATTAGATAGTGTTTGTATTGAATACATTTTAATGTGCATTCTGTGGTTTCTGTAGTGTTATAGTAGAAGCTCTCAAGGTTGACAGTCTTCAGAAGCTCTTTTCGTCAATGGAACCTATTCTCCGAAGAGTTGTAAGATTTTTTTCGACATTTCTTTTTTTTGCAATCTTTCAACATCACCAATTCAAAGTAGACCTAGTTAGGAAGGTTTTAAAGGGAAGTTGAGACATGAGTACTGAATTAATCACAACTAACTTTAATGTAAGTGAGCAAGAGAACCATCTGAATGTGGAAGTGGAGTTAAGGGGAGAGAAAAATCTGGTGATTTCTTCATGGCAGGGAAACTAGATAAATTTGAATAAAAATCAAGTTCAGGGATAGAAGCTAAATCTGGATTGAGCTAAAGTAAAATTATTTCTGGCATCACATTGGAATTCCTGGGAGGTGAAAATATAGCTGATTACTTGGTAGAAAGAAAAAAAGGAGTTCATGTAACCTCACTAAATAATCTAGAAACTGGTGGTTGAAACACAATCGTTCTTTTGAATTCGAACAGTGTACTATGAAAAATATTTATATCTCATGAAACTTGTTAGTAATTCATAGCAAGTTGTGGCAGGTAAGTGAGGAAGTGGAACGTGCTTTGGCAAGATTGGGCCCTGCAAGACTCAGTTCAAGGTACACAGTATTCCTGATCAGTGTGTGCATACAGCTTGCTTTTTTAGCCTATTTGCCTTACTTGGTTTTGAATGATAAAACACAAATGTGATGGTTATAGTGATGTTTATCCATGTGTTTTCTGACATTTGACTAAGCATGCAATTAAAACTGATTAGAATATGAAGAAGCATCCAAGTTAGGACTCTTCATAAGACATACTAATCAAACCATACTAAAACGCTTCTTTCTTGTTGAAAAAAAATTAGATGCACCATGTTACCAATTTTTTCATTAAATTTCTGACAGTTAAACAACTCTTTTGAAGTGTTAGGTCTTCTCCAAAACGAATTGAAGGCCCAGATGGAAGAAACTTGCAATTGCACTTCAGATCGAGGCTGTCTCTTCCTCTCTTCACAGGAGGAAAAGTGGAGGGAGAGCAGGGTGCTGCTGTCCATATTGTTCTTCTTGATGCTAATACTGGTCATGTTGTTACTTCTGGCCCTGAGGCATCTGTGAGACTAGATGTTGTTGTACTTGAAGGTGATTTCAACAATGAAGATGATGAAAGCTGGACACAGGAAGAATTTGAAAGCCACATTGTTAAGGAACGTGAGGGAAAGAGACCTTTGTTGACTGGTGACTTGCAAGTGACTCTTAAGGAAGGAGTTGGGACACTGGGGGATCTCACTTTTACTGATAATTCAAGTTGGATAAGGAGTAGAAAATTCAGACTTGGCTTGAAGGTTATCCCTGGATATTGTGATGGCATGCGGGTTCGTGAGGCCAAAACAGAGGCATTTACTGTTAAGGATCATAGAGGGGAATGTTAGTTCTTACACTTTAATGTGTATGGATGTTTTATAATTCTTTCTTCTCTGCAGACTGATTGACAGTTTATGCCTTTTCTTTGACAGTGTACAAGAAGCACTATCCTCCTGCATTACATGATGATGTTTGGAGATTGGAGAAAATTGGCAAGGATGGTTCATTTCATAAGAGGCTAAACAGTAGTGGAATATTCACAGTTGAAGACTTTTTGCGACTTGTGGTCAGGGATCCTGCAAAGTTGCGGAGTGTAAGTGCTCTCTTTGGCTCTCTAGTTAACCATCTTTTGCTTTGCACTTATCTTCTGATGTGCCATTCTTTGGTTTTAGATTCTGGGCAGTGGTATGTCAAATAAGATGTGGGAGGCTCTATTGGAGCATGCTAAGACTTGTGGCCTTGGTGGAAAGCTTTATGTGTACTATCCTGAAGATTCAAGACATGTAGGTGTTGTATTCAACAACATATATGAACTGACTGGCCTTATTTCAGGGGAACAGTATTACTCTGCTGACTTTCTTTCTGATGAGCAGAAGGTTGGTATATACTTACTTTATTCCCAAGTTATTACTTGAATCTAAAGCTTAGTTCTTGATGTGACATTTTGAGTTTAAATGAGAAACTGAAGTTGATATGTAGAGGATAAACTATAAAGACTTGTAGGTTACCGCGCAGCTCTTTTTCAGTTTCATTAGGCAGTTTGACTTAGACCAAGATTTAATAGAAATTTATTATTTGATTGTGTGACATTTATGAATGTAGTTGAGCAAGTTGCTTTTGTCTCTTTTCCAAGATAGGTTTTTGTTGCACATTTTCAATGATTCTCTTTTGGTCAGAGTGGACTGGAGGTAATTTCTGAATTGAAAACTGTTTGTGCAGGTCTTTGTAGATACATTAGTGAAGAAGGCATACGAAAACTGGAACCAGGTCATAGAATATGATGGGAAGTCACTGTTGAGCTTCAAGCAAAATAAGAAGTCAAGTACATCTAAAAATGAACTTAGCATGGGTCAGATAGGATATTCTAATGCTTTGGACAATCAAACACAACTTACTCGTCTGCCGGCTTCAGTTCCTACTGAGCCATCTGCTGGTCATTCAGGCTTAAACGTTGCAGGCATGTATTAGTATATTCTAAATATTAAATAAAAAGTAGTATTTAAATACTTGCTGAAATGACTTACTATTATCTTCTTCTTGGATATACTGATCAGGGTATAATAATGATTTGGGAACTAAGTACTCTGCTCAGACCCAGCTCGGGAATCCGAATTCACGGACTCAATTTGACACTACCTCATTTGCATCTCAAGGACAAATAATTGGTAATTCGCACGAGTCACAATCCATACGGAATAATGGCAGTGCTGTGGGCCTGGCCCTTGGTCTACCTCAGTCATCTACTTCTGGCTTCCACTCTCTAGGGACTTCCATTCAGCCATCTAGCATTAATCCATTTGAGGACTGGAGCAATAGTAGGGGCAAGGGAGTTGATGAATTCTTGTCAGAGGATGAGATTCGTCTCCGAAGTCATGAGATGCTTGAGAATGAGATGGATATGCAACATTTGCTCAGACTCTTCAGCATGGGAGGGCATAGCTCCATAAATGTACCTGAAGATGCGTATGGGTTCTCATCTTTCATGGCATCACCGATGCCTAGTTATGATGAGGATCGTGCTCGTCCTGGTAAAGCCGTTGTTGGCTGGCTGAAAATCAAAGCAGCAATGAGATGGGGGTTCTTTGTCAGGAAGAAGGCAGCTGAGAGACGGGCTCAACTTGTTGAGTTGGAGGATGAGGAATAGTTGATCCTTCTATGGTCATGCGTTTTGTTTGACAGTATGGATATTTGGAAGAGTATAACTCTTTTCCTAATCCCGCTGACATCTTAAAGGTCCTAAGACAGCATTCAGGTAGTTTGGTTTAGGAATCTAGAAGACCTCCAGTGTTCAGCTTATCTCTCTCTTGTACAATTACCTGTACAGTATGTTGTTTCTTCGATGTCCGTCCGACTTAAGCAAGACGCCCTTCTAATCATTTGTATCATTGGTTTGTGTAAGATATATGCTTTTGGATTTCTGCTGGGAAATTGTATCTCTGATAACGCCCCCGTTCAGTTTAGTTGTCTGGTTAGGGGAACGTTAGTGATGATTTGTATGAGGATGATTTATTATTGTTCTGTTCACTTCTTGGTTGACACATCAAATATATATTTTTGATCAAATACTTATCGGACGTGAATTATGTACTGTCTTTTTAAGGATTACTTAGTTATTATAAAGGTACAGCGTAGTTAGATTCTGTTGTGTTGGATGAGCAGTTTCGTATGACCTTGAACCTAAAGGATAGTCGTTGCATCTACTGATCAACTAGCAAGTTGCTCAAGCCAATCTGAAACCAGAAGTGAACCCTACAAGATTGAAAAGGATGAAACAGGACGTGGCATATGAACAAGGAACCAGAGTACTCGGTCATACTATTTTGTATTCATGCCAGCCTAAAGAGACAGGGCAGTAGTCGTCAAGTACTCGTCCTTTTGCTCCTTAAAATGGTGTGAGCTAAGCTTACCTTTTACGCCATTTTCCGGGCTCTATATTTTCATTTGCGCATGAGATACTGTACGATTAAAGAGCTGAGATATGAGACAGCAACTAACTTACGTTCTTTTAGAACTTGCTACAGAAACTATCAAAAGTCCCTCTTGTACACTGGAAGTGTCTCTTTGATCAATCTTTTCATATGATTTCTCGATTTAATTGTTAGAAAAAGAGGCTTAAGTCTGGCAAATTGTAGAATTGATCTTAAATGTAAGGCATTAGTTGGTAAAGAGAGTGAGTATCCTTTGTCCAATATTACGTGTCCAATGCTTAAAACAACTTTATTTTGAATATAGTTAGACAGTCTTTAAATTCATGTCTAATGGTTAATAAATTCATGTCCAATGGTTAAAAAGTCGTCGTAGATATTGAACATGATTATAAAGAGTTAAATTTGACAGAAGATTTGAACTCGTAAAAAGGTATACTAGAATTTTGTTAAAAAATCAAAGAATGTTTACTACTCAAATGTTACACGTGGAGATCAACATAATTGAATGATAGCTAATGGAGCAAAAAGGAATAAGCACTACACAGGACACTCCCTAAGACATGTTGCATTCTGGAGGAAGACCTTGTGGAAATCTTTTTTTGTCTGTGCAGTAATTGTAGATCATGTAGTTCTTCTGCACCCACTGAAGCCTTTGTGCGCTTGTTGAATCAAGCTCCTCTGAGAGCCAATTTTTGTCGTTATTGGCTGATGAACCTGTGCCACAAGAAGATGCTCCATTGGACCAAACACAAGCATTGGCGTTGAAGTTGCTGTAAGAGGCAGTGAATGGAGATTGTGACCAATCTGTCTTGATGAGACCACCCCTCGTAGCCCAATCGTCTGCATTCCAGAGGCTGGAGTAGATTCTCA
>JAOQMR010000008.1:927484-938941 GCA_027563865.1 Erythroxylum pelleterianum
AAGAGGTACTCATTCCTGGACTGAAATCCTGAACCAGAAGCTTTATCAAGATTGAGAGTGAGAAGTCCACCGTTGTTGAGGATCTTCCCTCGACCATCTCCCCATGTGATGTCAAAATCTTGGTAGAAATTACCAGCTGAAGCAACCATTACATAGCCAAAATGAAGTAGCACAAGCATGACTCTTGATGAAACCATAGCTCTTTGTGAAAGAATTATAGCAATGCACAGTAATTGTAGTAGTAGAAGATGAAGAAGAAAAAGAACTGAAATGAAGAGATTGGTATGTTAAGGACAAGGGTCTGGCAACTATTTATAGTGCGGAATCAATGTAGAAGCTACAAGGGAAGTTTCAGAGTCAGCTTGGCTGTAGACAGTTGTTACTTGTCAAGCTTTTTCAGAAGATGAACTAGCACTAGCTGTCCAGATCGCACTAACAAGTAGGAGGGAGAACCCCTTATAATGGCACGCGCTTTTAAGCATTTTGGGACGCGGCGGAGAGCTACTTGCCCTTAGGATCGACCCACGGACCCACGTCTACTTGCATACCAAAGGAAAATGATAGTGACCTCTGAGTTATGGTCAACTTTGACCTACAAACATATTAAATAATATTATTTATATTAAAAATTAATTATAATTAGCAAGTCATATAATCGTTCCTATAATTTAAATAGTTTAACTAATAAAACATCACTCAGAATTAGGCTGGGATGATTCAAATTAGGTTCAAATTCAAGTTTATTTTGATTAACTCAAGTAAATTGAGTGTGAGTTTAAGTTTAAATTTATTAATCTTAAAGAGAGTTAAATTAATCTTAATTATTTATTATTTATTAAATTTAAAAATTATCAAAAGATAAATTTAATCTACTAATTTTAAATAAATATATTTTTATCTTTTAATCAAAATTTTGCGTTTCAAAAATTATATGTACTTTTCTTCTCATTATCCTTTCTTTTTTGTTTGAAGTAACTATTTAATATGTGTAATATAGTTTCCCTTAAATACTTTAAATCAATTCTCATTTACTAAAATAGCTTAATTTGAAAAGGATTTAAGCCGCTAAAATTATATAGAAAAAATCTCTTTCCTCTTCTTTTTTTTTGAATTAGAAAAAGTTCGTTTCAATAAGAAGAATCATTTCAAAACAAGTATCATGATAAATAACATTTTATCGGATACAACTTATTTCTGAGTTAGGATCATCTTATTAAATCCTCTAATGATTTTTCATGTGAATCGTAAAAATTTTAATTCTCAATTTCTGGAAAATTGTAATTTTCCAACGGTTATTCAAACTTTTAATTGCCAAATACAATGCATTAAGTTGTTATAGACATTATTTAAGTAATTTTCAGTTCTTCTTTGCTTCAAGGTTAATGCAAGTGCTTAGTCACTCTAGTGTAGGCTTACTAGAGCAATCAAGGTTAATGCAAGTGCTTAGTCACTCTAGTGTAGGCTTCTTCTTTTTTTAAGGAAAAGAATAATAGTTGTATAAAATTTATTGATTTTGTACAAACCTCCAAGAATTAAAATTAAAATGGACATGCTATATAATACCATTCACTAACTAATTTTATGGTATAGTGCACTCTGGAGGTAGACCTTGTGGAAATCGCTTCAAGTCCATACAGTAATCGTAGATCATGTAGTTCATCCGAACCCATCGCAGCTTTGCTCGACTTGTAGAATCAAGCCCTTCCGAGAGCCAAGACTTCGCGGTGGAGGCTAAAGGATTAGAATCTGAACTGCAAGAAGACGCTCCATTGGACCAAACACAAGCATTGGCCATAAAGTTTCTGTAGGAGGCAGTGAAAGGAGCTTGGCTCCAATCTGTCTTAACCAGACCACCCCTTGTAGCCCAGTCGTCTGCATTCCAGAGACTAGAGTATATTCTCATTGGCTGGCTCTTCGGGAATGGAACACCCTTTGACTCCAAGTCCTTGAACTGTCTGATTGGAGTGTCATCCACAGAGAAACTGAAACAATATGTTAAATGTTAGCTGTTACAGGGATTGATGCATTTGGAAATGTTGGAGATGTTATTTCAGGATTGGTGCTTACATGATGCTTTGAGAATTCCATAAAATGGAGTACGTATGGAAATCAGCTGTTGGGTCAAACCAAAGATAGAATTGTTGCTCTCTGTTGCCTTTTCCTCGACTGAACACGTTAGTGTGGAGAATGTAAGGGTCACCACTCAGATTCCCCAAAAACTCAAAGTCTATCTCATCCCATGTAGCTCCTTTCGAAGACAACTGTTTAAACATATGGAGTTTTTTTTTTTTGGGTCAAGTGCATGAACTTGGAATAGAAAATATGGTAAAAGCAAAAGAAGAGAAGAGAGTTTACATAATAAGCAGTGACAGTTCCAGCAGAATTGCCAGGGACAAGCTTCAGTTGCATATCAATCTTTCCAAAAAGATACTCATCTTTCGATTGGAAACCGGAGCCCGAGGCTTTGTCCAAGCTAAGAGTGAGAAGCTCCCCATTGTTGGCTACCTTTCCTCGGCCATCACCCCATGTAATGTCGAAATTATTGTTAAAATTGCTAGCAGAGGAAATACTCAAAGAACAAACTAAAACAGACAGTACAAACACCAGTAGTTCATGTTGTGAGGAAGCCATTGGAGACACTGAAGAGCAAAACCAGAGAAGGGTATGTTTAAAGAGTGTGGTTTAGGTACTTACTGCAACTGACGGGGAAGAAGACAAAGGAAGGTCCAGTGAGCTTGGCATTTGGCGGTCGTATCTTCTTGGGCTTTGAAATGATCTCGCCATCAAACCACGGAGCTAGCTGTGCGTGTCCCGCAAACAGACATGATCCAACCGAACCGATGCTTATGATACACGGTTTTGTTCTTTCTTTTTACATCATAGTATTAGTACGTAAGTAGTCACTTTCCTGCTGTTCCCATCACCAGCTGCCACCTGAACTACAGAGACATTTAAAACTACTCCGAACTCTGAAACTTCATACGCTGTAATAACAACTCCAACTTGAGACAGCTAGCATTTGACTAAAGAAAACATATCCTACATTAAAATGACACAACATTATCTTATTATGTTATTCTAGAAACTTATGAATTTAATATCTTAATTCAATATATTTTATAAATTCATCTTATTCTCTTGGAGTTATCATGCTAGGACTTTCTCTTTTTCTTTTCGTTCATGAGAAAATAGCATGACACGTAAAGCACAAGTCTTCTATCTTGTCAAATTGTTCGATTAAATCATTTAACCTTACTTTTACTTATCCTCTAGAGATTAATTTTATAACATATTTATATTTCCTACTGGTGTTCATGTTCATGTAAGTTCTTTCCTACCATGGACACTAAACAGAACAAATCAGGTCAGCATTTTGCTGCACATAAGCATGTACCCTATTCTCGTCAGGTAGTACTCTTAAGAAAAAGTACTTCCATTTTTGTGTTCCTTTTACTTTTCTCGTCATTCTACTATTACTCTGTCATTACGCAGATTTTTTGAATGAATCCCTCCATAAGGCAGTTAATATTACAATAAGGGAGTCAATTAAGGTTGTTAATAGCTCCAACATAACTCAAATGCTGAGACATCAAAGGAACAGAACAAAAGCACAGAGGTGGGAGAATAAACACTGAACTGATTCATTATTTTTCATTGATTTGGATAAATCACAACGAATCAAAGAATTGAACGAGTCAATATCCTAGCTGATAATTACATTAAATTTGCTTGTAGAGAATGAATTTAACAATTTTAAAGAACCAATCCAGTTTGCTTAATTCCTGTCTAGGAACTGCTGCATTCCACAGGCAGACCCTGAGGGAATCTTTTGATGTCTTTGCAGTAATCGTAGATCATGTAGTTCTTCTGCACCCACTGAAGCCTCCCTTGACCAGCAGAATCAAGCTCCTCTGAGAGCCAAGTTTGATCGTTGGAAACAGCAGGTGAAGATTTTCCACCACAAGAAGACGCTCCGTTGGACCAGACACAAGCATTGGCATTGAAGTTCCTGTAGGAAGCGGTGAAAGGAGCATTTGACCAGTCAGTCTTCACCAGGCCACCTCTTGTAGCCCAGTCGTCAGCGTTCCACAGGCTTGAGTATATTCTCATCGGCTGGCTCTTTGGGAATGGTAAACCTTTTGACTCCAAGTTCTTGAACTCCCTAATTGGAGTGTCATCGACAGAGAAGCTGAACAAGAAAGACCAATCACGTTAGTTATAAGCAATGTCGATTTGACTAAATGTTGCAATTTGATGCGAATGCTGCTTACATGATGCGTTTTGGATTCCAAGTAATGGAGTAAGTGTGGAAATCTGCTGTTGGGTCAAACCATAGATAGAATTGCTGCTCTCTGTTGCCTTTGCCCTGGGTGAATACATTAGTGTGAAGAATGTAAGGATCCCCACTCAAATTCCCCAAGAACTCGAAATCTATCTCATCCCACGTAGACCCTTTTGAGGATAACTGCAAATTCAATCGCAAATGAACTTATCTCATTAGTTACAGGACCATTAGCAACAAATACATAGAAGCAGGAAAAGAAGAAACTTACGTAGTAAGCAGTGACAGTGCCAGCAGAGTTGCCAGGAACGAGCTTAAGCTGCATATCGATCTTTCCAAAGAGATACTCATTTTTGGACTGAAAACCTGAGCCTGAGGCTTTGTCGAGGTTGAGAGTGAGAAGCTCGCCGTTGTTGAGTATTTTTCCACGACCATCACCCCATGTAATATCAAACTCTTGGTAGAAGTTACCAGCAGAGACGGCCATTAAAGAACCAACAACAAGAAGAGAAGCAACAATAAGAAGTGAAACAGGCGAAGAATGGGAAGCCATATTGACGATTTGTTTTCAATAGAAGTGAAGAGAATGTAGGAGAAAATTGTATGTTTCGATGGGTGCCTTTCCAACTCGGATTACCTTTGGTATTTATAGCAAACTGGAGTGGCGATATAAGCTAGTTTCAGGAGAAGAAACAACTTGGAAAGTGCATTCGAAGTTGGTATCATCCTACTGCCTGTATGGCTGTTAAAAGCCTGTGAAAGGATAGAGTTTACCATGTTTAACGCGGTTTGCCAGTAACGTTTTGAGAGGAAATGTCGTGGTCGGTTCTCTAAAAGGTCTTGATGCAGGCTGAACGTAACACATTATTATGTCAGTGTTTGGACTTTGGGTCCCGTAGCACCGCCACTGCCCAAGGCCCACTGCTTGCTGGTTATGCTTTGCTTTATCACCGGCTGCGCATGTTTTTTACATGACCGGTCCCAGTCAATGACTTCATTTGACCGTAAACAATATCGGCTTACTTATTGGACAAATAGTGGTTGGATGAACCAGAAAAGTTGACATATGATATTTGAAGTTTCTTACAAATTTTATTTTATTAAAATATTGTCTTTTATTATTATGATAAAGTTGGTGACGGATGAAGACTGATAAATGAATTAATACTCTACAATTAATAGTTTTGTATAGGAATATTGACGATAAATTGAATCATTTGACAGTTTAAGAAACTCTAAACTCCAACATTAATGGAAGTATTGGGCGCGGTGTTTTGAAAATCGGACCGAACTGATCGGTTGGACCGAAAAATCGGTGAACCGGAGCATGAAACGGTCTAATTTAGCTCGTATTTTTTGTAAGTGATTGATCCGTTCATTTTCTGGTCGAACCGGTAAAAACCGTTAAACCGGTAAAAGAAAAAATCAGCCGGTCTATTTAAAATGCCTTGATTTTGATGATTTCAACTTGAATGAATATTACGATTAGTGATCTTTTTTAAATCTTTTTAATGAAATATGACTAGCAAACTTTGTTATCTTATTTTGTGTTGTATTTGGAGAACTTTTAAAAAAAATTATATATTGAAGTTTAAAGGTTTAAGTTTACAATTAGATAAATAAATAATTAAATAATATGTTTAAAAATTATCTTATATATATAATATATAAAATAAAAATTTATATATTTATTAATCACTGGTTCAACCACGATTGAATTTCGATTAAACCATTAATTCTTGAATCAGTCGCTTCTCCGGTTCAATCATCGGTCCAATTTTTAAAACATTGATGGGGCGATTTTGAGGGTGATCCATTTGGTGCAATGTAATTCCATCTTTTCTCAAACGTCATTCCATTCCACTTTAGCGACATTCATCTTTTTGGTTAATAATAATACGACGTGTGGACAAATTTAACGTCATTTGGTCAATTTTGATGTCCTTTATGATATTTTCCCACCACATAATTTGATATCATAATTCATATTCTCTTATCCTTAATAGGAAAATTTACCAGAATAGCTCCGTGGCAAGTAAACTGGAAATGAATTGGTCCACCGTACGTAAGCTACACACTTTATTGTTGCATGCGGAATACCGTATATGTACCATTTTCAGCAAATGATTCGACTAATCTCAAAAAACAAAAGAAAAGAAAAATCGGCGTTCATAGTGTAAAACGTATGTGGTCATCTTGTCTACGACATTTTGCATTCGGTAGGGAGCCCTTGGGGAAACCTCTTGGTGTCTGTGCAGTAGTTGTATATCATGTAGTTCTTCTGAACCCAACGAAGCCTATCTTGGCCTGTTGAATCAAGCTCCTGTGTGATCCAAGGGTTCGAAGACAAATTTTGGCTGTTGCAAGAAGATTTCCCATTAGACCAGACACAAGCATCTGCTTTGAAATTCCTGTAAGAAGCTGTGAAAGGAGCTTGTGTCCAGTCTGTCTTGATCAGACCGCCTCTGGTGGCCCAATCATCTGCGTTCCATAGGCTCGAGTAAATCCTCATTGGCTGGTTCTTTGGGAATGGTACGCCAGCGCTTTCCAAGTTCTTGAATTCTCTGATAGGAGTCCCATCTACAGAGAAGCTGAGGACAAGCAGAAAAACTACGTCATAATTAAATTAATGAATTAATGATCTCTGTATGTACTATATAGTTTCTATTTCGGGCATAATAAGGAACTCACATGATGCGCTGTGGATTCCACAGAATAGAGTAAGTGTGAAAATCTGCTGTTGGATCAAACCAGAGATAGAATTGTTGCTCTCTGTTGCCTTTGCCTTGGCTAAACACGTTAGTGTGAAGAATGTAAGGATCCCCGCTTAAGTTCCCAAGGAACTCGTAGTCTATCTCGTCCCATGTTGATCCTTTCGAGGATAACTACAATCAAACACAAACAGAACACGTTATTACAAGAACGACCTAGTTTTTAATTACCTAAAATTAAATGAAACTCACGTAGTAGGCAGTGACTGTGCCAGCAGAATTTCCAGGGACAAGCTTGAGTTGCATATCAATCTTGCCGAACAGATACTCGTTCTTGGACTGAAAACCTGAGCCAGAGGCTTTATCAAGAGAAAGAGTAAGAAGTTGGCCGTTGTTGAGTATCTTAGCTCGGCCATCTCCCCATGTTATATCAAAATCTTGGTACAAGTTCCCAGCACAAACAATTATCAAAGAGTTGATTGTAAGAGATACCAACAACGTAATCAATGAAACTCTTGCACAAGACACAACAGTAGCCATGGACGACATGGTAATATTTATAGTATGTATGTTTTGAAGACTATAGAGAAACAAGTGGAATGGCTTTTGGGAATGGGGGTGAATGGATACGTGCCTCTGTATGCTCGATGGATAGGTGCTTAAATAGGAGGATTGAATGGAGTAGGTGCGTTAATTCAATCAATGAGAAGAAAATGCATGGGAAGTTTCAGTCATCTGATCAGCTGTGCCCAGCTGGACGAAGATTATTAAAGAATTAGTTGTTAAGAGTAATCAAGTTCGAGAGGGACACTCGTTTCTATGGACGGAACTGTTCGTATAAGGCGACTTGTACCTGTTACAAGGCGACTTATTCTGTCACGATACCTATAAGGCGACTTGTTTAGTGATACAAGTCGACTTGTGCTAGGTATTGTGAGATTGTTAGAGTAGTGCCCTAAAGGCAATCCCTTGTACAAAGTTGTGTACAATCTTTATGAATAAATAAAGAAAGGCATGTTTCATTTAGGCTCTAGCAGGTCTTAATCTGTTCTAGCTATTCCCGGGTTAAAAGGGTTTAACCAGGTTAGGTTTTCTGATCTCTGCGTGGATACCTTTAGAGATAGTCTCTATTGGCTATGCAGATTTGAGATTTTCATACCGACACCAGGATCCTGGGTTTCGGGAACAAAAATTTTTGTTTTCCGCTGCCTGAATATGTGATGTTCGTCCCAGGATTTTCCTACAGGAACAACATCTTCATTTCAGTTTATGGTTCTTATTGTGGCCAGTGAATCTCAATCATTCATTTATGCGGATCCTACGTAGGCTCCACATAAATAAACGTAGAGCCCATATAAATAAATGGCTGAGATTTACTGGACACAATAAGATACCATAAAAACTGGACAGAAGATTTGAAATATTCTATGGACATAGATACTCAGTGCCTACTCCGTGGATGGCAGGGTGACCGCATTTCATTTCCTCTTACGTATGCTACCAAATTTTAAATAAATTTTATTTAATTTTATAATACTATTTTAATTGTAGTAATAAAAATTAAACTTAAATTTACTTTACAAACATAATTTTTTTTGACAAATAATATTATACGTTAATATTTTCTAAAAATAATAATAAAAAATAACCTTAAATTTTATACAAAAATAAATGAAGAGGTATGATATTATTTAAATATGATTTACTTATATTTTATCAAATTTTAATTTAATTTTTTATATTAATAAAATCTATAAATACTATATATGTCCACTGAATATATAGAATAATTTGCAAATTATATAATCTTAATAAAAATATTTGGCAAACTAATATTTAAGATCAATTTATAACGTTGCCTTTGATTACCAAAATCACTGAACTTTCGTATCAACCTAAACTCTCTTACCACCCCATTAGTGCATGTTAGATCAATGGTCAAAACTTGAAATCATGACACACAAGTAAAGTAACCAAATGGTGCAAGATAGTGCTTTGTAGCCCAGGCCCCAGTGATATTTCACATTAGAGCAGCTTCCTTTATCCTTATCTAGAAGTGTGGAACTTGTTCTATTCTACGAGAAAATGTGACAGTAACCAATAATCATGCCTAACTTGAAAGAAGGTGCAGAGGTTTGGTTTAGTTGTTGGAAAGCTGGAACCAACAGACCTAACATGCATCAATATATGTCTTAGAATTAATACAGTGGTAGAAAAGAAACTAAGGAACTAAAAATAACGTTACGTTAGATAACTTGCATCTATTAATAGAGAAAGATGTTGAAATATAAAGAGTGGAAGTTGCCACATATTGGAGAAAGAGAGGAAAGTAAACTAACATATAAGTCTAATGGGCTACTCCACCTATCACCAATTGGTTTTAGGATGGAACCTCACTTAGACTTTGTATGTGGTCTAACTTTCCTTCTCGTATGGGCCTGTAGGCCCATTATAAATTCTAACATGGTATCAGAGCGGTTTGCTCTTATGTTAGTTGTTAACACCTCGAAATGATAGATTATGTCACGTGTTAGACCCACACGTGAAGGGAGTGTGTTGAAATATAAAGAATGAGAGTTGTCCCATATTAGAGAAAGAGAGAAAGTAAACTAACATATAAGTCTAGTGGGCTACTCCACCTATCACCAATTGATTTTAGGATGGAACCGCATTTAGACTTGTATGTGGTCTAACTTTCCTTCTCGTGTGGACCTGTAGACCTATTATAAATTCTAACAAAAGAAGTTAATAAACCAAAAGCGAACATGTTTTGAGTTAGGTTAATAGGCATAAATATCCTTTATAGTCTAAAAAAAGTTTAAAATTTAAACTTATCTAATTTTAAACTTTTTTTAAATGTTACAGAGTCAAAACTATAAACATTAAACATAAGACTAAAAAACTTATTCAAAAAAAAGTGTATGGACTTCATGCATATGAGATATGATGAGAGAACTCGAAGATGGGATTGTGAATTTCCGTGGTCCAGCAGAAATAGTTTCGATTAGTCCATCTCTAGTTCATTGCATGGTTTCCACAGGGATTAGTGTAGGAAGTGAAATTTCTCACACATTTCACTTAAAAATCGACTTCCACATGCTTAAAGCCCAAAGTATTATACAATGGGCAACTTTTTATAGTTCTACTGCATAATTATATTAAGTTTTTCATTTTTGATATTTTAGTCCATGACCTATGAGTTAGTCATAAGTAGGAATGCTAATCTCCGAGTTTGGTTCAAACTTATTAGAATAATTAAATTGGATTTGAACAGTTTTTGAATGTGATTTAAGTTTAAACAAATAATTTAAAATTTGACTTAATCTTTTTATTGTATAAATATAAAATTTTAAAAAATTAAAATAATATTATTATAATAACAACTTGAGCAGTTGTTTCCTTTTAAATTTAAAAAAAAAACTTGAGCAGTTGTAAATTATACATTTCAAATTCGATTGAACTTAATATTAAGTCCAAGTCTTATGTAATAAGAGTCCAACCAAACAAGTGAGATCATTTTTTTTTTTTTAGTAAAACCAAAATTGATAACGAAGAAAGGCTACAAATCTAACCCAAGCCGACAGGCTTACCCCATACACCCGGATTCTACGAGTCTTTTCCTATCATCGATATTACAAAAGGATTGATCAAGCAATAAAATAGAATGTAAGGAAGAAGGACTAGTGTCCCAACTATGATGGTGTGCATGAAATAAGGCTACTCTTGCTAAGGAATGAGCCGTCTTATTAACACTCCTATGCGTCCATTGGAAGGACAAATGAAGGAATTGTCGCTTAAGCATTTGACAATCAAATTTTGTTAATCTGATTTGATTTATAACCACCCCTAATTATAAGAATAAAATTAATTAATTTTCTTCTTTTTATTTTTTTTAATGATTATCACTATTTTATATTTATTTAAATTAATTGAGTATTTAAGACATGCTAAAAAGACTTTCTAAAGCATTTTTTTTGGAAAGATAAATTTTATTTAAAAAAAAAAGAGAAGAATTATCAACGGAAAAAACAATTGTAATAATTGGGAAACTCAATGCTAAATATGAGAATTGGCATAAAAAAAATTGCAAAGTTAAAGATTGAATAACGTTATTAACTTGTTTAATAAAGCATACATTAACATCAATATTTAAAAAAACTAAAATAGATTACAATTAAACCTTTGCCAATTAATACTGAAATTAACAACCTCTCTCACAACTCTCATGCAGTATACAAAGGCGTAATTAATATTTATTGTCTTCTCCTTCTGGTTACAAGTTCAAGTTTATATTACGGGGGACTTATTTAAGTATTAGTTAAAGGTAAAGATTGAGAAGATAGAATTGGTACTGGTTCAGCCGGAATCTGGCCGAATGGTGCGTTGTCGTTTAGGTCCATTGATTGACAACTTCCTATGATAATCTTCACGTAGAGAGCACCTGCAAAACAAAGGAAGGAAGGC
>JAOQMR010000008.1:940409-951257 GCA_027563865.1 Erythroxylum pelleterianum
CTCATGGTCGTCGGGCATGGGCTTGCTCTATGGATGATGGACCGATCGGCCCCGGCCCATGGGCTGTCCTCTGTCTTCACCGGATCCGGGCCGTGCAGAACCGACCCGACCAGGTACACAACATAATCAGGCAAGAGGATGTTGAGTTGTACGATTATAATCATGAACAATTGGTAGGTTTGTGAAGAATATTTAGCATATTTAGTTAAAAGATACGGCATTTTTTGATAGTTTTGCGTAATTTTTTAAAAATTATTTTTTTTAATTTTTGAAAAAATCTTATAATTTTTATTTTTTCATAAATTTTAAATACTTTTGTTAAATAATAATGAATTAATATAAATATCAATATCAATATTTTAAGAAGCATTTTAAAGTTTAAAATTTTCAATCAATATTAAACCATCATACATCAGCTAAAGATTAAATAAAATTAAAGAATTTGAAATATGATCGAAAGAGATTATCCGCACCTATAAAGAATTTAAAGTTTAATTGAAAAAAGAGGCTGTTAAATGAAATTAATTAATTTATTTTAATTTACAAGAACTTATTAATTTAAACAAATTGACCAAATAATTATTAAATTTTTAATAACAAGATTTATTAAAATAAATCGAACTAAAATGTTAAAAACTAAACTAAAAAATTAAACAATTCAAAATTTTTATAATTGAACCGACCAAATCGGTTGCGTTTTTAATCATTAATAAATAAATATTAATCAAATATTGTTAATATAACAAATTTTCTCAATTATTAAAGGCAATTTAAGCTAAGTAAACATCAAATCAATAGTTTTAAATAATTTTTGTGTACATGAATCTGTGGGAAATTTTGTAGCATTAATGGGAAAAAATCAGTTGGGTCGCCAGTATTTGACCAGGAGCATTTGTTTAACTTTTCAGAGGGGAAATAGCACAAGAGCTTTCACGGGAAAAAATCAGTTGGAATGGTCATAAGAATTATCGCCTTTTGTAGAATAGTTGATCTGTTTCAAAGAATACTACCCCTACTCAATTATCACGTAGACAGTCAAATCTCCAAGTCCAAGCTAATAAGAAAATTAGATAGAAGATGACATAAAGTATACGTATTCATTTCCAGTATTATGTATAAAATGACACGGTTGGCGATTTTATGTAGGAGTTGGTATGGAGGACCATATAAATCTACACTGGTACTTAGTTTCAGCGGGTGAATTTTGCTGTGCCATTTATTCAATTTTCCTCCGTGTCGGCGGTTTTTATGTGTTCATTGATAAAAGTGAGCAGATAAAATGCACCCCAGATTATGGGACCTACATAAGTGGATACTTACATAAGTGGATGACATCCACCCCACTAAACAGAGTTGGGACAGAAAAACTGAAACAGGAGATCACCTCTCGATAAAATGTGCTAACATATAATAACATCTATCCAATAAAATAGATAACAATAACAAGGAGGTGAAAAGAAATCCAGCTGAAACACAGGTGGGATCTCTTTTTTTTTTTAAGTTCTACTCCAGGAACAAGTGGGATCTTTCTAGAGTTTGCTTTCGAGGTTCCATCAATGACAGCTTACAAGAAACAATTAGGAAAAGTATGAGTGACTTGATTGGTTTCAACTCCTTATTTAAGGCCCATTTTGTAAGAGGTCTTAAGTCGAGTCATCAAAAAAAAAAAGAAGAAAGGAGAATTTTTCTGTTAATGATCCTCTAATTTTTTAGGTATGCTCCTTCATCAGATCAATTACGGATATCTCGCTTCTAGCAGCAGCGTAAAAGTTGGAGCTACTAAAAAATCCAAAGCTGCTGGGAGCCTGATATTGAGCAAGGTTAGTGATTAATCAGCAGCTGACCAATCAGTATGTGACGGCTCTTTATGCGCAAAAATGTACAGACTGTATAAAAATCTGAAAGATCTTAAGGTTCCAAATTTAACTTCTCTAAAATTCTTATGATAGGGTTTTAGAAGCGGATTAGTCCAACGAAAATTCTCCTCCATTTTTTTTGGTGACTCGACTCAAGACCTCTAATCTCCTGGGTATGCTCCTTCGTCAGATCAATTACAGATATCTCGCTTCCAACGACAGCGTAGGAGTTGGAGCTACTAAAAAATTCAAAGTTACTGATCGTAGTTAACCAATCAATATAGAACGACTCTTTATACGCAAAAATGTACAGATTATATTAAAATCTGAATGATCTTAAGGTTCTAAATTTACTTCCTCTCCAATTCTTACGATAAGGTTTTAGAAGCGGATTAGTCCAACAAAAGTTGGGACACCTAGTGTATATAAAAATATATTAAAAAAACAACTAGAGATAAATTATTGTCGACCCTGTCATGGCAGAATATCATTGATTGCTCTGTAGGCCACAGGATTTGTTTAGATAATCCCAAGTCAGGATGATACAACCTAGGAAGCTAAGCAAAAACGTGGTGTTTGACAAATAAATATTGCAGCACTACACAATTGGACATTTGGAAGTGACTATGGTTGTGGAAAAGAGGGCCATTTTGATTGTGCTTAGTGTTTGGGATCCAGCTGTTAAGTTCTATTTACTTGGCACCAACCCAACACGAACCCTTTGAACCTGTACTGTAAATTCTCAGCCTCTCTCCCTTATAAATTGCCATCAACTTGTAGCATCATCAAACAAAAAGATTAGCTCAAGGTTATCAAGTCAATGGATGTTTATTGTGCTCTCAAGCTTTCTCTACTGTTTAGCTCTTTGTTGGTTGCTTCTGCTGGTAACTTTTACCAGGATGTCGATATCATGTGGGGAGATGGGCGAGCCAAAATACTCAACAGTGGCAATCTCATCACGCTTTCTCTTGACAAAGCCTCTGGCTCAGGTTTTCAATCCAAAAATGAGTTTCTCTTTGGCAGGTTTAACATGCAACTCAAACTTGTCCCTGGAAACTCTGCTGGCACCGTTACCAGCTTCTACGTAAGTATTATTATCCCTCTTCTTCTTCAGCTCAATTTCTTTCCTTCTCTTGCAATGCTTTCTAAATTAATAATTCCTGGTTTAAAACTGCAGTTGCGTTCACAAGGGTCAACATGGGATGAGATAGACCTTGAGTTTTTGGGAAACTTGAGTGGTGATCCTTATGTTGTTCACACGAACGTGTACACTAAAGGCAAAGGCGACAGGGAACAACAGTTCTACCTCTGGTTTGATCCAACAGCTGATTTCCACACCTATTCATTCCTCTGGAATCCTGGAAATATAGTGTAAGTACACATGCATCCTCTCCTGCTATGAAATTTATGACATGAGTAATACTCTGTTTTTAACTTCAACTTGCAGTATCTTAACATGATTATCTGCTTCACTTTGTTTCAGATTCTATGTTGATGGAAGACCCATCAGAGAATTCAAGAACTTGGAGGGATTTGGAGTACCCTACCCAAAAACTCAATCAATGAGACTATATACAACCATATGGGATGCAGAAGACTGGGCGACAAGAGGGGGACTAGTGAAAACAGACTGGACAAGAGCACCATTCACTGCTTCCTCCAGGAACTTCAATTATGACGCTTGTACATGGTCCAATGGAGTATCTTCTTGCAGTAACTCCCCGGCTAGTCCATGGTTCTCCCAATCGCTGGATTCGACCAGCCAAAGGCAGCTCAAATGGGTGCAGAAGAATTATATGATATACAATTACTGCACAGATACTAAACGATTCCCTCAAGGTCTCCCTCAAGAATGCTCTGTTACCAACAAGAAACGTCAGTAGGAAGTGTGTTATGTGTACGTTCATTGTTTTCCCAGTGATCTCTCGTTTTCTGATCTTCTAGTCTTTATTCTCCTAGGATAGTAGATGGTACCAATAATGCAATGTTTATATAATGACGTGCATAAGTAAAGTCATATTCCTTTGGATGTTTAGTTTATGGTCCATGCTCAAGAGAAAAATGAAGTGAGCTTTCTTTTCAGAGTGACCTCGTTCAGTTTAAATAAAGGAAAAGCTTGACATTAACTCATCGACCAACTACACTTGTCTCCTTCTCCAACTCACCACCTGTTCCGTTACTACGTCCTGCCGTTTTCCCCGGGTCATTCCTTGGATAAACGTGGCAAGAGGATGGGCTTAAGGATAGAGTCAAAGTATCATCAATTATTATCGACCGACCCATTTGAGCTAATTACAAAATAGACGAATGTCTTATCCTCATAAGCGGAGTCTAAATGAGCACCTTTTTTTCTTTAAATGATGCAGTCAAGCTATATTAGTAGTGTCAAAGCAATGCGTCGTACAAGAAGGACGGTGGACATAGCCTCTAATTTAAATCAGGCATAGAATCAGCAGCACGAGCGATACAATGAGCCGCTTGATTCGCTGATTTGTGAACAAACTGAATAGTTATTAATGGCAACAAAGATAAAAGATGTTTGTAATTTTGGACAATTGCATCAAAGTAAGAGAAGTCAAGAGTAGTAGACTGTAAAGCATTAATAAGAAGTAAAGAATCAGACTTCATAATATCACACCTCGCCTGAGTGTGTTTCAGCCAACTAAGAGCTTCTCGGAAAGTTAAAGCTTCGCCTAAAGCAGGATCGCCCATACCTGGAAGTGTCCTCATCTGCCCGATCATACCTCTTCCATTGGAGTCCCGGCGTCCCGCAAAAGCATGCCCGTATCAAATAGTTGCTGCCCAGCTATGACGGAGACATCAACATTACACTTATAACACCTCACTAATGGAGGGTTCCATGTAGTACAAGGAGGTGGTGAAGTTGTAGCTGCAGAAAGAACATGGGCCGCCTGCCATTACCGGAGGTGTTATCTACTGCGCTGTAGGATAAATTGATAGGTCCACATTATTAAAAACTGCTTTCGTCTAGTAAAACATTGTCTTGGCTCATAAATTTTCTTGGAAGAGTTAAAAACATTACAGCATATAATCGTACGTGTCAAGTAATTTTCATAGTAAATTAAATATGTAATGTATGAACTGCATGATTAAATATATTATTCACGTAATCATTGTAGTGGCCAAATAATAGTATCGATATCTTCGACACAGCCAATTGATGGATTGAATTGGTTTATTCAGGATTGCATAAGTTAATATCCAGGTCTAGCCCAATTAACAATTTTAATCAGACTTTAAAACAACAAAGTTATGGCTTAAACTTAATTGAATCGGGTATATTTTTGTCAAGTTTAATCAAAGTGATATGAATGGGCCAAACAATATAAACTTTGAGTTTCTTGTCAAACAGGGACAGAAAGATATAAAAATACTGCAGCTTGCCGAATAAAGAAACATGAGTTTTATTAAACCATTGTAACGATGTCAAAAATAATAAGATCTAAACATTCCATCAAGAATTTCCCCGGACACTTGAAGGTGGAAAAGATAAATTAGGTCATGCACTTTTGTAGTTTGAGTCAATAAAAAAAAAGATTTTGTTGATCTAAAATTTAAATTTATAAATTATATAATAATGATTTTTAAAATTATCTCAATTTTTTATAATATCATTCTACATATAATATAAAAACGCTATAAAAGATTGTGTTATTAGTGAAATTAAATTGATATCGACATTAATTGAAAAAATATTTATTGTTCTTTTTAGTTTTATCCCTTAATCATGGTTTGATATACATAAAACTTATTATAATTACCTATCACGTGAGGACAAAAAACAGAATAAACCCAAAATAGCAACGTGCACGAGGTTCTTCTTTTTCTTGTTTGCTTCGAATATCATCCATAGCCATCGAAACAGACAACATGTAGTGCAGATACAGACAAAGGACTAAAGGCAGTCCTTGGACTCTAGATAAATGTAATATTGGAGATAAATACATCTGAACTCTGATGCTTATAAACCGGCAACAAAGGGGCACGTAATTAAATTAACCAATCCCAACGGTTAATTTTTAATTTCACTAGCGTTTGATTCTTGATAAATTAATTATGTTTTATAGTATTTATTTTCATCTAATAAGGATGATTGATTTCATTAATTTAGTCAAACAAATTAATAGTATGTTGCCATACAACAATAGCTATGATGTTAGAACTAGACATCAAATTTAACTTATATAATTAATTCTTGCATAGTTTATGCCGATATAATTTTAAAATAAATAAATAACATAATAAAAGTTCGTTGATCTAGACAAGCCTCGGGATATCGACTATAAAGTGGAGATGTTCTTGAGCCTCCAAAACAAGGCATAAGAGCAAATATTGGATCGTTCCTGTATGTGAACTTCATCCATTGTTAAACGGCGACCTCAGGTCGAGTTCCGACTCACCAAAATCCCTGATTTAATCACTTATTGAGATCATTTTGTTCTTTCATATACCAATCGCACCGTATATATACTTTTCCGAGCTTAGAACAACCAACCAACCATCAATTCATAGAACCCAAGTTTCACTCTATCCCTGTGCCAGCGGAAACACTGTTTCCGTTTTATTCTTCTAATCCAATGGCTTCCTTTGCTCGTACGTCAAGCAGTTTACTGCTTGTTTTGATCTCTCTAGTACTATCTGGATCTGTTGTGGTTACCAACGCTGGGACCATGTACCAGGAGATCAACATGACTTGGGGTAATGGTCGTGGTAAGATTGTGAACCGCGGGAACTTGCTTGTCCTGTCTCTTGACAACTCTTCGGGTTCAGGATTCCAGTCAAAGAATGAGTATCTATTTGGCAAGATTGATATGCAGATCAAGCTTGTCTCTGGCGATTCTGCTGGGACTGTCACCGCTTACTTTGTTAGTAGATGTATATTTATTTTCACGTAGTTTATGTTGTATAAGTGTCCACAGTAGCCAATAACGTACGTGCTTTTGCATATTACAGTTGAAGTCGTTGGCAGGGTCGAATTGGGATGAGGTAGACTTTGAATTCCTAGGGAACGTAAGTGGCGATCCTTACACACTTCACACGAATGTATATACTCAAGGAAAGGGCAGCAGAGAGCAACAGTTTCGCCTGTGGTTCGACCCTGCTAAAAATTTCCACACTTACTCCATTCTTTGGAACAGGAAAACAATTATGTGAGTTCAGGCTTTAACAACTTTCGGCTTCAGCTTTTTGTAAATATGTTGGTTTTGTGAATCATCTTGCTGCATTTTCGCAGTTTCTTAGTTGATGGTATCCCAATAAGAGAATTCAGAAACTTCGAGTCAGAGGGAGTTCCTTTCCCAAATACCAAGTCGATGAGGATACACTCAAGCATATGGAACGCAGATGAATGGGCCACAAGAGGGGGACTTGTCAAGACAAACTGGACTCTGGCTCCATTTATTGCATACTACAGGAATTACAAAGCTGATGCCTGCATTTGGTCTGGTGGGAAATCATCTTGTCCTTCGAAGACTGCATGGATGCGTCAGGAATTAGACGAATTGAACCAGAAGAAGCTGAAATGGGTGCAGAATAATTTCATGATCTATAATTACTGCACAGACGCCAAGCGATTCCCTCAAGGTTTTCCTCCAGAGTGCAGACTTCAAAGTGACTAATAATATGTCTTGGAAAGAAGCTTGGTAGACAAAGAAAAGATTCGCAGAAGATGCATGGAGATTGACACGAATAACATCTTTGTCAAGAATGAGTATTTTGAATTATTTGGATAATAAAAAATGTGTTGTAGAAGTTTTTAATTAATAGGATTCTGAGTTTCTTATGCAATTTAACTAATATAACGTATCATTCGCATTATTAGATTAATTACGTATTAATCATTTTTACATTTGAATAAAAAAAAGTTTTCTCACAAGTACTTGGTTCCACGGCATGTCACCGATCCAGCTGTACAGTCTTAATGGAAATACCATCTGTGAGTTCCTTTGGATCCCATCCAAGATCAGAGGAATTCGGTGGTCTCTTGCTTCGCGTGAATCAGGACTTTACCTCATCCATTTGAACTCCAATGTATGGAATTTTTCTGATTAATTTAAAATTAGATATTACATTTGATTCAACTAATCATCATAATAATCTTAAATTAATGAATCATATTTGAACTAATTAATTAAATTAAAATCATTTATTTAAATAATGTTATTTAGGCATAACAAATCAAGTTTTTTTGGACTTATGAATTGGAAAAAAAAAATGGTCAAGCTTATACTAGAACAACTTCGTCCCGGTCTCATGGACTCATTCTGCATCCATAGAAAGTGAATTGGATAAGACCGGTGGCGAGCTCACATATGTCTGATCCATTTGCCAAACTTAGCTAAGATTGCCACCTGTGAGTAATGTTTGTTCTATTGTTGTTGCGTGTCCATGAAGTGATCGGAATTTTCACTTTTTGATTGTATATTACAGTTAAGGCTGAAAAAGACTTCGGTTGGATCGCAACACCACAGTTGTCACCGCCGTTTGGACAGAAGAATAGTTTGACAGATTTTCCTTTAAAAATCAAGGAATTGATTGCTGGCCTCAAAGTCAGACTTCACGAATGCAATATTAATATCACAACTTACGCATGTAGTAGTCCTGGGACATGTTTTGACAGGGTGTTGTATTAGCTGCAATATTTGTGGTATCCATGTTAGTCCAATTAAACGTCGTAACGAACGCTAAACTCTATTTCTATTGCCTTTTGCTCATTTTTCTGTCCAAGAATTGCACACTCCAGGACGGCCATAGAAATAAAGAAACCTGAACAAAAGGTTAAATATACACAAGAAGTTGGGCCAAAGGATTGTAACGATGAAGAAAAATAAAGCTGTGCCTTGACCTTTGCTCTGCAAAAAACCGTGTTTAGGTTTCTTTTTTTGTAATTAGTACTCGAATTGTCAAACTACTAATTTATATCTCGCTTTTGGTTAAACAGCTAAGATCCCATAAACAATAAATTATATACGTTCTCTTGTCTACCTATCTCCTTCTATATAAATGCTAATTGAACCAGAACTAATTCATCACCATCAAGCTTACAAATCGAATTCAATGGCCTATTCTTGCTCTCGTCCATCAATTATGGAGGCAGGGCTACTGATCTGTTTGCTTGTTAACTTCTGGATAGCTACCTCTGCAGGAAATTTCTACCAAGATTTCTATGTGACATGGGGACATGATAAAGCTAACACATACAACAATGGGGAGGCACTCAACCTAGTTCTTGACAAGAGCTCTGGCTCAGCATTTCAATCCAAGAATCAGTATTTGTTCGGGAAAGTCGAGATGCAGCTCAAACTTGTTCCTGGAAATTCTGCTGGCACTGTCACTGCCTACTATGTAAGGGTCTCTTAATACATTAGCTCTACATATGACTTCTTCGGTTCCTGAATTATGTTCCAGGATATAAAAAGCGATGTTCCTGATTTACTATGCAGTTATCTTCACAAGGGCAGAACCATGACGAGATAGACTTCGAGTTCTTGGGGAACCTTACCGGAGAACCTTATATTCTTCACACAAATGTGTTCAGTCAAGGCAAAGGCAACAGAGAGCAGCAATTTTATCTTTGGTTTGATCCAACTGCTGATTTTCACACCTACTCCATCCTCTGGAATCCAAAACGCATAATGTGAGTGCACTCCTTTCCTTGGACATGAAACTTATACATACATCTACTGTGGTCGTTACAACGATTCGCAATAGTAAGTATGACCAGCAAGTCACTTAACGTTCTGAATGATTTCCTTTTCAGCTTCTCCGTGGATGGCATTCCAATAAGAGAATTTAAGAACTTGGAGTCTAATGGAGTTCCATTCCCCAAGAACCAACCGATGTGCCTTTACTCTAGTCTATGGAATGCTGATGACTGGGCAACCAGAGGAGGACTAGTCAAAGTAGATTGGACGCAAGCTCCATTCATAGCATCCTATAGGAATTTCAATGTCAATGCTTGTATTTGGAACAATGGAGCCTCTTCTTGCGGTTCTGATTGGAGCAACAATCCATGGCTCTGGGAAGAGCTCGATTATGCACGACAAGGTCAAATGAAATGGGTGCAGGACAACTACATGATCTACGATTACTGCAAAGACACTAAACGCTTCCCTCAGGGCCTTCCTAATGAATGCTATGTCCAAAAATATTCATAACTTGAATTTGCAGATGCATGGCAATGAAAAACATCATATTGATGTTTTCATAGTTTTCATCGATCACATTTTGCTTTCCTCTTCTTCAACGTCATATTGATGCAACGTGTAGCAAAGCCTATTAGTTGTGAATTTGGAGTTGTCCCCCACCACACGGCGGTTTAGGATTGCGTATGCACCAAACGTCGAAATCATCTTTGCATTTTTTGTCAGTTAAAAAATAACTAAACCAAAAACAAATCAGAAAGAAACACCCACTCCAGGTTCAGTGGCATTGATGGAAACCGGAATAAGCGGAAGGCGTGCTAACAATGTTGTGAGAAAGTTGGGCTACGATTATTCTTTCCGAATAGAAGCCGACGGATTTGTCAGGGAGATTTGGCTTCTACGGCGGAAGGAATATGAAGTGGTAGTGGAAGTAGCGTATAAACAATTCATTCACACCACCATTACGCATGGGCTAACCACTTTTACATTTACCGCCGTTTACGCAAGCCCACAAGTGATGAAACAAAAATTCCTCTAGAAATATTTGAGGAGGATTGGGGGTACAGTCTGTCCTTGGATTGTTGGAGGAGATTTTAATGCTAAGTTAGATGTTACCGACAAACAGAGTGGGTCTTCCGCTACATCGGTAGTTAACAAAGCTTTCAAGGAATGAATGCATTGCTGCAGTCTCTACTGGACTTGGGTTTCAGTAAAACCTATGAATGTTGTTGGGCCTGAAAAATTATTATTTTATACGGAGTTATTAATTTATCGATAAATGAATATTTTATTAATTTATCGATAAATGAATATTTTATTAATTTATA
>JAOQMR010000008.1:972112-983219 GCA_027563865.1 Erythroxylum pelleterianum
AATGACAAACAGCTAATACAATCAGCTGGTCAAATCAGCTAATTTAATCAGCTATCAGCTAACAGCTGATAGAATCAGCTAACAGCTGATGCAATCAGCTGATTGCCAAACAGAGCCTGTATGTTTCTTCGTTTTAATCTTTATCATTTTGTAGACACGAGTGTCTTATATAAATGACTGACAAAATGATCAGTGATTTTGTCTTTACTAGCTATGATAAGTACCAAATTCGGTACCTATCAGTCACAATTGTGGACACTTAAAAAGTCGAAAGTTCTAGATCAGTGAATGAACGTACATCTGTATACCAGCTATTGTCTTTCTTTTCTATTCTTTAAGGGGGGAAAAGAAGCATGTGCATGAAATCCATGCGAGGACAGCTTAGACATTTTGATGCAATTCAAGATACGATTTCAGTAAGTGAATTAATTGGAGAAAAGGCAGTTGATATATATGAAGCACTCCCACTTGCCTTCTTAATATTCTATTCAATTAGTTACTACAGATCCCTGTCCTTCTCGATAAACGAATTTAATTTAGTGATGTTACGTACAACTCTTATTAGAAGTAATAAATACATGTACTTTCTGAATTTCTTAAAAGAAAAAATTAATATAAATATGTACTTTCTGCATTTCTTAAAAGAGAAATTTGATATTTTCTTTTCTTCTTTAAGTTAGGAGGAAAGAAATATTAATCTTATATTGAGCAACAAAAGCCTATATGTAAGGCCTTTCAACTTTTACATTAATGACAAAATTGTGAAAATTGTTTCATATAAGGTTGTTAAGACATTTATTTTCTCACAAAAGTTTAAAAAGCTTGACTAACAATTATGAGTTACTCATGCTAATGTAATTCTTTTGGCATATAATAACCATGTTTATGAACATGACATGTACGTAACTATCTTTTTACGTGAAATAACCTGTACATGTTTCACTTGCATTATTTAGATGGTCTTACTTTCATGAACTTATTTTAAATTTCCAAGTGACTAAAAATTCATTATTTAATTTTTATTATTTCCAAAAATCAATCAAGAAACTTGCTTTAAAATATATTTCATTAGCAGAAGATTATGAACGATTGCATGATAGAATAGGGCCATAACCTCACTCAATAACTTAAAATTAGTTTGTTGTCAAATCTTAGAACCTTAATGAATTCATAGAAGTTGTTAATTCAAATCCAAGAGACGGAGACTTAACTTTGTGGTGAGAGCAAGCAGCAATAAATAGCCTCGAGTACTCGTGGACCTTTCGCCACCAGTCCTTTTATCGTGCATCTTAAACTAGCCAATTTTCATGGCCTACTATAAGGGTAGCAGTGGATTGAGCTGAGGTGCCATTGTGAAAAAGGGTTGGATTGAACACTGGTGATCAGTGCAATTCTGACGAGGGCATGGAGCTTTTAACACCCAAAGTGGAAGCTTTTCTGAGGCTTTTCTCGATCCTGCTTTTGGTTTTGACAGCTTGCTTGGTGGGCTTAGACTCGCAGAAGAAGTTTATATTTTACCTTGAAAGAGAAGTCAAATATAAGTACCTGAAAGCTCTTATGTGAGATTCTACTTTCTCTTTTACTTATGTCTTTACATGCATCTCCTGGTTGTAAACTTCTAAGGTTTTTCTGTTTTTTTTTTAATTATTTCACTTCTAAAAATTCGACTATTTGATGTCTGCAGAGCTTTGGTTTATGTTGAATCTGCAGTTGCTGTGTATAATCTGCTTCAGTTGGGCAAATTTCTTTCATTCGACCCTTCTAAAGGAAACTTCAAGGGGTCTTACTTGTTTGTGGCTTGGAGCTGTTACTTGCTCGATCAGGTACTTGCAACTAAATATCGTCTAAGCTGAAGTCATTCCATTGCCCTTTGAAGTTAGAATAATGCCAGATCTCTTCCCCGTCTGAATTTCCCGCTTGAATCTGTAGTTTTGCAACTCAATTAGGTTTCCCTTTGGGACCAATAAATCGTACCTACTCTTTTTTTACTTTCTGGTTATCTGTGTTCCATTACATACAACCGTATGATTGAAAACTCTGTTGGGCGCAGTGGTGTATTTTATGAAAAAAGAAAAATAAAATGAACAAAATAGACACAGAATATTTAATGTGATTCACCCTTAACTTTGGACTATGTCCACAGACAAAATTCATAATATTTCTTCCACTATTACAAATAATAGGTATACAGAGATAAAACCAAAATAGTGGCTCACAAGGTGTTTCCCAACCTAAAAATACTAACCTCACTATTTTGTCACTCACCAACCCTTTAGGAATATATTTCCTAACTTCAGAGCAAAAACAATACTCTGGTTTCCTCTCTCTATCTTTTGTTGTGTGTTCAGTTCTTCATCTCCTATCTATTTATAAGCAGAAGATGTGGGATAGCTGGCTACTTCTCTTCAACTTTGGTAGGCTTCAACTTTGGTAGGTACCGTTTTTCAAATATGGTGTCCCTCCATGTGAGAAGAACCTATATCTAACAAATCTCTCCCTCCTGATTACATGGAGGGCTCTATCAAGCCTGCTACTGATTGACAATAACTTTCCTTTTGGTAAAATCTTAGTTAACATGTCTGATCCATTTTTATCAATATGAATCTTTTCTAACTTTAATTGTTTCGTCTCCATCACATCTATGATCTAGTGATATCTCACATCAATATGTTTTGTTCGTGAGTGAAAAGATGCATTCTTACCAAGGTGAATAGTGTTTTGATCTAGTGATATCTCACATCCTGGATTTTATTTTCGTTCAAACCAATGCCATGGTGAATAGAAGAATCTAATATGTGAAAACAATGAAGTGCTTGAACGTATAGTAACCTCAAAAATTTTGAATTGGAACTTCTCCGAAGCTAATTTATATCCAATTATATATGGGTTCAATGTTTAATTAAATATAGTGAATATAAAGATTAATTGGTCCGTCGGAAATTATAACTAGGAGTTCATATGTTATTTAAGTCTGAAAAAAAAAGTAGACCATTCCCGATTTAATTTGTGGTCCATCCACAAGGCTACTCTTCCCCTCGAATCATAATGCCTTCATGCTCTTCCAAAATTCTTTTTGCACCTTTGCATTGTTGTACACAATTAATAAAAAAAAAGTTTGCTAAATATTATTTGATAGTTATCAATGGTTACTATTATTATAAATAATAAATATATTTTTTATTTAATAACAATAATTACTAAGAATCACTAAATAATAATAATATGGTTATATCTTAAAAGGAAATAATTAATTTTTTTTAGTTTTAGTAGCATTTTGTTCTTTCCGTGGTTCCATGGGCTATTATATTTGCACCTGATAATCCAAAAGTAAACTTTAATTTACTTGGAAACTTGCCAGAAGTTGTATCAGTAGACTAGTCGAGTATGAGTGATAAATATACTTTGTTCATTTCTGATTCTCATCTGTGGTAATGAAACAGTTGGCGGTTTACGTTACATTTGCGACAGCAACAGCGGCACTGGAGCATTCAGTACTTGTGTTGCAAGGAGCAAAGGTGTTCCAATGGATGACATGGTGCAGCAAGTTCACCGGATTCTGCACCCAAATTGGCATTGGTTTGTTCTGTGGTTATGCAGCAACTATTCTCATGGCCATCATTTCCTTCATCTCTGCCTTCAATTTGTTTAGGCTTTATTCACCAGAACGTTTTCTCTTGCAAAAACCCACCTGATCTTCACGTTCTTTCCCTGTTCTCTTTCCGTTTCCTAATACCCTTCACTCGAGAAGACTGAGCAGATCGGATGGGACCAAACTCATCCGCCCAAAGTTATTACCGTGAATTGTACTCTGCCTGAATTAGAGGAATTGGACTGATAATGCTAATTAGTAACTGTTAATGATTATCACTGAACACTATATAGCTAGCTAGATTACGAACTTATATAGCCAAAATGTCCGTCTGTGGTCAAGGTTTTTTCATGCTTTTGTAGAAATTGATAATAAATTCGTCGTCAATTTTCACATAATAAATATGTAATAAATTTATAGGAATTAGGATAAAAAGAATTTAATTTCTTTTTTCATTTTTTATAATAATAAAATATTTATCAAATATCTTACAAATTTAGAAATTATTTTTTTTATAATAGGCAAGTAGGAACACAACTCACCTACTCCAACTGATGCGACATCCATTGCCTCCTATATCAGTCACCACACTAAATAGAGGACACGACGACATAAATGGTCAAAGAGAACGATCCTCTTGGCCTTATAGCAACACTGATGCTTTTGGATCTTTTTTAAAGTCCTATAGACTGATGGATCACTTAAATGGCCCAAATGGGCTAATAGCACTCTCTGGAACCAATTCTTCAAATGGATATATGTCTTCTTTCGCCCCTTTTAATTCCCCTATTGATCCAACCACCAACCAGATCCCACATATCGTCCATTGTTTTCTACCAGCCCAGACCTAAAGGCGTTACTCTCTTCTCCACCCCAGTTATAATAAATTAATAATAAACCACCATACCAATTCTAAATTCATCAAAAAATGGGGTTATATTATTGCCCACTATCATTACTAACATGATCTTTATTGCCAAATTATCAACGATAATTCTTGTCTTATTCAATTTAACCTCTTTTGTTATACTGTGAAGGATCTCACTACTAATACACAACTCATTGTTGTTTTCATCCATAATAATCTTTATCTTATAAAGATTTCTTTAAACACAAGAAATCTAGTTGTTCTTATTGTCTCTCCTTAACTTCTGACATCAGCATCTTAGTCATCCTTTTTAGTAACACTCTTGAGATTGTCACGTCTTTTTTCTTCAAAATTTAATGTAAAAAATAATTGTATCTCTTGTCTTAAAAGAAAAAGTACTAGACTTTCATTTCAATTATCTTCTCAAGTCTCTGCAAATCTCTTATAACTCATTCATTGTGACAGTTATAGATGTTCTCCCTCCTTTAATTATGGTTTTCTATTTTATTATTTTTATTTATGATTTTAGTTGTTATACGTGAATATTTCCTTTAACCCACAAATCTCAAGCATTTTATCACATTTAAACTTTTAAAACCACAATTAAAAAGCTTTTCTTCGCTGCTATTAAAACCTTTAAATACGACTTAAAACTCTTAAACTCATCAAAGGTGTTTTACTCACTTTTTCACTTCTTATGAAATTACATATCGTACCTCTTGTCTTAATACTGTCTAATAAAATTGTCTTATTAAACAAAAAATTTGTCACATCATTGATAATGGTCTTACTTTCCTCGTCCATGCCTCTCTGCCTAAATCTTTTTGGTACGAAGCATTTTCTACTGCTATTTACCTTATCAATCGTTTATCCACCCTATTCCCCACTATAAGTCCCCTCACAAATTACGCATTCTTACCAAATCAAACTTATCTCGTCTTTGTATTTTTGGCTATGTTTGTTTTCTATTTTTAAGTTCTTTTTCAGAGTCCTCAAACAAACTTGCACCAAATTTTACTCTATGTTTCTATTAGATATTCCTATACTTACAAAGTCTACCGTTGTTTTGATACCCATACTTCCAAACTCTATATCTCTCATCATGTCCGCTTTCTTGAGTACGATTTTCCTTTTACAACCTCCCATCTTTCTTGTTCCTTATCCTCCTCCTCTTCTTCTTCTTCTTCTTCTTCTTCTTCTTCTTCTTCTTATTTCATCGTCTTACCTCTATCGTGTAACCCTTATTCTTCCCTTTCTTCATCCTAATCCCTTTCCTCGTACCTCTTCCTCATCACCCTCCTATTTGCATCTTATAATCACCCACACTAGTGACCACACCGGTGTTCCTTGTACCTTCTCTGATTTTATCACTTATTCTACCATCACTCAAAATCCTCACTCTCCTTATCTCATTTCCTTTACCTAAGCCAACAAATTTCCTCACTGGCGTTAAACCTTGCTAGATGAGTTCAATGCTTTTCATCGCAACCACACCTGGACTTTAATTCTTCCCACCCTAAATGTTAGTGTTACTGGTTGTAAATGGGTCTTTGACATCAAACAAAATCCTAATGGTACCATTGATTTCTACAAAGCTCGTCTAATTTTCAAAAGATATCATCATGCTTTGGGTATTGATTATACTAATACCTTTAATCTTATTGTCAAACCCATCATTATTCGCATTATCCTTTCAATTGTTCTCACAAATAGTTATCATATTTGTCAATTTAATGTAATTATTACTTTTCTTTATGTTTATTTCTTGGAACCAATGTTTTCATCCCAACCTTCTGGCTTTACAGGTCCTCGTCATCCCTGTTATGTTTTTCATATACGAAAGGCTCTCTATAGTCTCAAACGGGCTCCTCGCATCTAGTTGAATCATCTGAGTCAGAAACTTCATGAACCTCATTTTGCCTCCATCAAATCTAATAGATCTCTTTTTGTTCATTCTACTTTAACTCGTAACACGTATAGTCTCAAATGGGCTCCTTGCATCTAGTTTCATCATCTGAGTCACAAACTTCATGAACCTCATTTTGTTTCCACCAAATCTAACACATCTCTTTTTGTTCATTCTACTTTAACTCATAACACTTATTTCTTAGTCTACGTGGAGGACATCTTGATCCCTATATCTTCCCGTCCCTTCATTACATCACTCATTTATGGTCTTAACTCTATATTCTCCATTAAGGATCTTAGCCCTCTTTACTACTTTATTAGTATTGAATCCACCCATAAATCAACTGACTTTTTACTTACTTAGACCTAATACACTAAAGATCTTCTCCATCATATTGGCCTTCATATCTCTAAAACTATAAATAAACGTATTCCTTCTACCCTTCCCCTCTCCAAAAATTACGTTATTCTTGTTTTTTATGCTACCAAATATTTGAAGTACTGTTTGTGCTCTGCAATACCTTTGTCTTACTCATCCTGAAATCTAAGTTGATGCCAATAAAATTTCTTAATTCTTATATATTTTTCCCATCGACTTTCGTCAGACTGCATTTAAACGAATTATGCAACACCTTCATTCTATTACCTCTCAAGGTATTATGATAAGTAAAAACTATAACATATTTTACATCCTTATTTTAGATTGTTTTAAATTATTTATATAGTACATTTAGGCAAAAATCGCTACATTTTACTATTATTAACCTAAATCGTTTAGTTCCATATTTTGTTTTTAAAGATTTTAAATTGTACTAAATATTTTCTTGTAGGCTTGGTGGACTTAAGGTAAGTAATCTAGAGGAGAATCTAGCCATTAGCCTAGAAGGAAGGCAAAAAACAAGCAAATAGCCACCAGAATAAGCAAACAACCCAACAGAAAAAATAACTCAGCAAAAAATCTAGCAACAAACAAGCAAATAGCCACCAGAATAAGCAAACAGCCCAACAGAAAAAAATAACTCAACAAAAAATCCAGCAACAAAAATTAACCAGACCTAAGACTCAACCCATGAAGAAATAAAAAGAAGAAATCAATGTTGGATTGGAGGAGACTCACCCACCTGATATCTTCATCTCAAAAACCCAGCTCCAAATATGTTTGAAATGAAGAAGATAAGTGGAAGCCTATCGCAAATCTAGAAACATGTGGCTCTTGGAGATGTTCTTAAGGCTATAAAAGAACAATAACTTCAAAGGAGAAAGCAACAAGCATCCATGCGAAGAAGGGAGAGATATGAGAGGTTAAACATTCTTCCAAGGCAGATTGAAGCAAGGAAGCATTCTAAGGAGTATTTACGAGTTAAAGGAAATTAATTCCCACCTATTTTAAGTTGGTTCAAGAATGGTGGAGGGATTTTTTAGATCAAAAGGAGTTGATTCGAAGTCTGTCAAGTTGAAGCACGTCAATGAGTTTTTTTTTCTGAACCCTCATTCTCCTTGTTTAGGATTTTCCATGCTTGAGTTATAATTAATTACGAAATTTTAGTTTAGATATATTGTTTTGAGTGTTTGAGATGTTATTTTCTGAATTAATTTAAGTCATTCCGAGAAGATTTGACATTTATGCAATTGTTAGAATTCCTGATTTGGATGATTCGTGTTCTTATTTGATTGGAGACATCTTTGATTATTTGAATGTGACAAGTTGAATCAGTGGTTCAATTAGAATTGTATGGGCTAGAATTTGGATGTTCTTGAAGCAAATTTTGGTAATTAATTGCATTTTCTTGCACTTAACTTGTGTTTAATGTTAGAATTGAATCGATTCAATTTTTAAGAGTGAAAAGAAACAAGTAAATTCTAGCCTATTGTTTATCTACGTTTAACTTGTTACATGTGTCGGATTAAATATGTCAAAATTGCATGACTAAACTAAAATTTAAATCATGCTTTTTCAGTTGTGAATATTAGATTAGTTTATGATTTATTTTTTTGATTTCTATACTTGATTAGAACCCCCCCCCTCCTCCTCTTGTATATGTATTGGATTAGCTATACATAGCTTTCGTTATCACAATTATTTTGGTTTCGTATTTTTCCTAATTCAGATTGATAAGGTTAAACTTATATATGAGGATAATTAGATGAATATGGATAGATTAACTAAATTTCTTTTGAAGCATGATTACAAGTGTTACAGTTAACATAATTAAAAATGATTACTTTAAAAGTATTACAAGATGAAATAGGGGTTGTCCAACTGAAATTTGTGAAGATTTGTTCAAATTTTGTACTCAAATGAAGTGTCAAATGCTTTACTCTTAGCCGTGAAATCTTTAATCAAGTTGGTTTGAGTTTAAGAAACAAATTAGATGTTGAAATATGTAATTAAATTGCTCTTATAGCTGCTAGAAATTTAGGTTGAACATGAAAAATTGCTAAGTTTATATATGCCTATTTTAGAGTGAGGTTAGATCACTCCATTTAAGGATTGTACTTAAACAATAATGTTGATTAACCAAGAGACAATTTAACATGCAGTTACACCAATTTGATTATTATTTCATGTTTACATGAAGGATAGAATACTTAGCTAGAAATTTGAGATAAAATGTGTATAACATGTCATTAACTTTGTAATTGTTTCTTTTTATCTTCTTCAGGTCAAAGCTATTTTAACTTTTTGTTAGCTTTAATCTATGTTTAAGTGACCATTTAGATCTTTGTTTGTTAGGAAATAAAATCTAGAAGAGAACTTTAAAGTTTAATTGACATAAGCTAAAAAATTGTTTTATTTTAGAAAATCTAAATCTGTGAAAATAATGTATTTTGAGTTGTAAAACCACTTAAAACATGCTTGCATGGAAGATATATGATATTAGAAAGAAATTTAGTAGTTAATAAAGTATGAGTATAATTTTTCGAAACTAAAAATTTTAGATTTGTGCAACTTGGTTTCACCATGAAAAAATTCAGCAATATATATTAGATGAGTATGACTTAGTGTCAAAGAAAATAATTTCTAGCTCTGAAATATTGATTGCGTGGTTCTAAGAATGTATTATAAGTTTATTTTCTTAAATTTTGATGTTGTATCTTAGTTATGTGGGTTAAAGAGGACATTACATAAGCATTGGTGATGTTTATATTTTGTTATGGAATTCCTTTCTTATGAGCGAAATTATTAGGATGTAATTGTCTCTTTTTTTTAAAATAGATTAATTCTTTGGAACATTTTCTTAATTAAAAATATTATAATAAATAAACTTTCTTCGTAAAATTGACCCTTATTTGCTATATGTTAATTTATTTAATAAATTGAAAGTAAAATAACGATTTAATTTGTATACACTTTATTAATGAATATATAAAACCAATTAAGTTAGTCTCACACAACAGCTTAAGTTATTGTGATGAAATGGTCACTTAACATGGTATCAGAGTCTTTGTGACCAAGTGGTCGTGAGTTCAAATCCTACCACCCACCTATCATTCAGCACAAGGTATAGTGGGTCTGTGCAAGTTTCAAGCCCAAAGGACTTTCATTTGAGGGGGTGTGTTAGTGAATATATAAAACCAATTAAGTTGGCCTGATACAATAGCTTAAGTTATTGTGGTGAAACAGTCATTTAATACACCTTATGACGAGCGGCTTGCTCGAAATTATAATAAGCTATTTTTATTCAATCGTCAAACTTGAAAGAATCGATTCAATGGAATACTTTTTAATAAATATACAAATTATTAAGAAATGTACAAATTAATAAAAAAATTCATTTCCTTAAATTTAAATAAGTAAATAAGGATTTGAATGTTTCCTATAAAAATCCTTAAGATAACAATCCTTATGCCAAAGTTGGCATGGAGGTCGAATATAGGAATTTACCCCTACCATTGTTGAACTATATTGGATCAAGTCTCTTCTTAGTGAACTTGGCCTCTCTTTAATCAAATCTAGGCTTTGGTGTGATAATCTTATAGCCATCTTTCGTATAGATCCAATCTCTCATGCTTGCACTAATCATGTTGAAATTAATATCCATTTTTTTAGGAATCTGTTGCTATCAAAGCTCTTTATATTCACCATAATTCTTCTTCCTATCAACTTGTTGATATTATGACCTAAGTCGTTGTCTTCATCTGTATTTTCTCGACTTCGAGAGGTAAGCTTATTATTTTCAATAAGTGCAAGCATAAGTGAGATTGATAATAACATGCGCAAAAGGTTTCACATTTTTTTATATGTATCTCAACAAGTTTTAGTTTTGATTTGATTTGATTTAATTTAATTTTATCTTGTTCATAATTCTAATCTATCATGTATGCCGAATTCATCTACATATTTCTACAACCTCATCATAAGATACGCAAGCAAAGAATTCACAATTTACACATTTTATCATGTTTGCTTTGCGTTCTATTTTTTATTTTTCTTCTTTTAAAAAACACATGCGTGACCTCTCTTCTGTTTCTAAGAAGTGGATTTGATCTAGTTTTTGTCCAAGTAGTCTTCAGTAGTTTCTTCATGCTCCATGTTAAAGTACTAGGTCTTAATCACCGAAAGTAATTGCGTTATACCATATCATTTCATTTGTTCTTTTATAAAGAACTGAAATAGTCTTAAGGGTCGTAACGCAACCACAATTGATTCTTTTGGAGCATAAAACCTTCCATTAAATCAATCAATGTAAAATATCACCATCTTGTCTCCTGTCAAACGTGCAAGCCTACGTTCAGGAACT
>JAOQMR010000008.1:993235-1026453 GCA_027563865.1 Erythroxylum pelleterianum
ATAATAATAAGTCAAGATTTTGATTTGTATGTCTTAAAAAACATAAAATTGGAATAATAAAAATCATAATGTCTAGTGCAAAGATAACATATATTTTTCACAATTAAGAACTGGAACAAAGACTGAAATATCCAAAGCTTCAAATTGTCTTTGTGTGAACTCCACAACATTCAAAACTCCATCTCCATGTCATTTGCATTATTATTATCCTATAAGAAAATAAAATATGATGAAAAAGGTGAGGACTGAGGAGTAAAGTGAAGATTCTAAAGCTATTCTTATCAGAAAATATTAATACTTTATTATATTTAACCATAAATATTCAAGAAAAAAATAGAAAAATAGTGTTAATAACGGGTAGGGTATGGGTATCCATCAGTTCGGGTTATCACTAGACTCATATCCAAATCCATATCTACATCCATTTTTCAGAATCCATTTAAAATCTATTTTTTAGTTTCCATATTCAATTTTTTTGGGTCGGGTAGTGATGGAGGGTCATCCAAGCTTGCAATTGAAGATATGGAAACCATGGGGCATGGAGAAAAACCATCAGGTGGAGTTGAGGTCCAAAAAGAGTCGGTTGAAGTCTTGAAGGACGAAGAAGTTGGCCTGCACTTGTTCTTAAAGTTCCAGGTGATGTTGGGGCCATTTGGTGACTTCAAAGCTTGTGTTTTTGCACCTAATCATACTGAGTTCGAATCCTAGGAGCAGCAGATTTTCTCACATTTAAATTAGACTTATTTTGGTCTAATTTAAATAGTATTTGGTTGATATTAAGACTTGTTTTATTTCTTGTCTTATCTTGGCTTGGATTTGTTATTTTGGTCGATTTACTAACTAGTTTGTTTTGTTTTATTTTAGCTATTTTGTAAGACTTTTATTATAGGTTTTGTTTCTATTTTAATGAGCTAAAAAACCTACGGAATAGGAAAGGTGAGGAGCTGACTTTGTGGCTGCCCATTTGCTTGCTATTTCAGCTCATTTGTTTCCTATTTAGTATTTTTTGTTTTTGTTCAGAAAAATATAAGAAAAAGTCGAGATTTTCTCTCAATTTTTTAGCAAGGAATTGTCTGGGTTTTGATTGTTTTTTCCAAAGAACAATCATTGGGTTTGATTATTTTCTGAAATAATCAAAAGGGTTTGTTTGTTTGCCGAAAACATTCAATCATTTGTCTGTTGTGTGGTTTCCAAAATTCTGTCCGAGTTCCAATTTCGTTTTCCAGTTTCTGTTTCTTGTGTTCATCAAATGAAAAAATTCCCTTCTTCAAGTTTGTTCCTCACATCTTAAATTAAAAATCTCCAGAAGACATCTTCATCCAATTCGAAACCTAGTCTCCTCAAAATTTTCGTTTTCATCATCTGCCTTCATTCTATCGCCTAGATTAACATGTCACCACTAAATCTACTATAACTCAATCATTCCTTATCCGATTAATCAGATTCTTGTGTCTAAATTGTAGTTCACCAAAGGTTCTACAACGTTTAGTCTTTCCTGGAAACCAAATTCCCAACCAGTTAACCCAAAAATGCCTTCAAATTTCCTATTCCAATTTTACCTGATAAAAATCAAATTGCCCAAAACTTTTCCAATAACCACCAGACCCTATTTCGATCACTTTCAGACCATTCCTCCATCATTTTTGGTATCAGAGCTAGCTATTTGAGCTATGATTTGACTCTCCAACATGTCAGGTCCAACTCAAAATGATCTGGAGAAGTTATTTGCAAAAATCGATGAGATGAGTCTCAAGATGGAGAAGTTTGAAACTTTTCCCCTGGAAAGTGAGACTGCCAAAACAAAGGAGGCTTCCTTGGGTATGTTTGAGACACCAAGAGACACTTCCCATGCTCATCAAGTCGTGTATGATGAATTTTATGATGAGGTAAATGAATCTATTGCTACTGGTCATGATTATGGCATTATAATAGGTGGAAATGGTCAACGAGGGAGGGGTAAAGGTCCATATGGTGTTGGCCGTTTAGGACCAGTTAGAGGCCCTCAAATTCATCAACCTAGAAATGATAGAAATGACCGAATTGATTATATGTTCAATATTAAAGTTGATTTACCTGAGTTTGTTGGGAAATTTGATGTTGATGTTTTCAATGAGTGGTTATATACAGTTGAAAGAGTTTTTGAGCTAAAAGATGTGCCTGAAGATAAAAAGGTGAAGTTAGTTGCAATGAGATTGAGAGGGTATGCTGCCCTTTGGTGGGATAATTTGCAAAATAAGCAGTTTAGAGAGGGGAGGCCGAAAATCACTAGATGGGATAGAATGGAGATAAAATTGGAAGAAACGTTTGTGCCTCTCAATATAGGAAGCAAATGTTGGAAAAAATGTTCTTTGGTTCAAAATAGAAGACCAGTTGAAGAGTATGTTATGAAATTTGAGCAATATTTGTTGAAGGGTGGTTTAGAAGAAAGTGACGAAGTGATTGTGACAAGGTTTGTTAAAGGCCTTGATCAAGAGTTGCAAGACTTTGTGAAGATGTATTCGTTTGACACTTTCAATGAAGTGAAGAGGCTTTCTTTTAGAGGAGAGTTCAATTTAAAAAGCCAAAAAGCCACTAAATTCCCACCTAAATCGAGCCATATATTTAACCAAGGGACCAGTCAATTCCAATCATCCTTTAAGCCAAAATCCTACACACCAAATAGCTCCCAAAGCCTGAAATCCAAGCTTAGATGCTTTAAGTGCCAAGGCTATGGCCACTTCCAATCAGAGTGCCCTAATAGAAAAGTGATGACAATTCAAGAAATGGAGGAAATTGACAATGCACTTGAGTGTGAAGAGGCTGCCCTTTTGGGAGAAGAAGAGAAAGAAGAGGAGAATGATAGTGATGAAATCGTGGTAGCAAGTGGAGAAGACATTGATGTCGAAAAGTTAGTGCTACTTAAAATTCTTAATAGTGAGAATGGAGGTGAAGATTGGAAGAGAAAATTACTCTTTCATACAAAATGTGTAACCAGTGGTAAGAAGTGTAATGTGGTAATTGATAGTGGAGCTTATGAGAATGTGGTTTCTAATGAAATGGTGGACAAGCTTATCTTGAAAACCAAACCCATTTCATGTCCTTCTAAGCTCACTTGGCTTGATAAGAAACATGAAATCAAGGTTTCAAGGAGATGTTTAGTTCCTTTTGCTATTGGGAAATATGAAGATGAAGTGTGGTGTCATGTAATTCCCATGTCGGCTTGTCATTTGCTTTTAGGCAGGTCTTGGTTGTATGATAGAGATGTTGGCCATCAAGGAAGAGCAAACACTTATTCTAGAAGCATATGGGTAGAAATTCCTACTAACTCCTATGAAGCCAGATATGAAGAGGAAGGTAGAAAATGAACCTGTTTTGTTGAGTATTGATAAGATAAAGGCAATTGTTGATGATTTACCTTCATTTGCACCCTTGGATGTTGAAGATGATGCAAAACCAAAGCCACAAATTCCTAGAGTTGTTCAAAACTTGATTGAGCAATTTCCTACAGTTTTTCCTAGTGAGCTTCCTAAAGGGCTGCCACCTATGAGGTCAATTCAACATGAAGTAAATTTTGTTCTCGGAGCAATTATTCTTCATAAACAATCCTATAGGATGAGTCCTAAGGAGGGAGAAGCTTTGCAAGCTATTGTGGAGGATTTGTTAGAAAGGCAATTCATTAGGCCTTCTACAAGTCTATGTGTAGTTCCAGCTTTTGTTGTGCCCAAGAAAAGTGGGAAATGGAGAATGGTGATTGATTCAAGAGCAATTAACAAATCACAGTCAAGTATAGGTACCCAATTCCTATACTTGATGACATGCTTGACCATCTTCATAGAGCAACAATCTTTACTAGACTTGACCTTGCCAATGGATTTCATCAAATCCATATGAGAGAGGGAGATGAGTGGAAAACAACTTTCAAAACAAAGGATGGACTTTATAAGTGGCATGTCATGCCAATGGGGATGTCAAATTCTCCATCCACATTCATGAGGCTTACCTTCGCAAATTTGTTGAAGTGTACTTTGATGATATTCTAATATTTTCCAAATCTCTAGATGAACATGTGCTGCATTTGAAATGTGTCTTTGGTGTCTTAGCTAGAGAGTCCTTGTAGGCCAATGTTGAAAAGTGCCATTTTTGTGATCATTCTTTGACTTTCCTAGGATTTGTCATTAGCTAAGATGGTATTAGTATGGATCCCTCAAAGGTCCAAACTATTCTAGATTGGCCGGTACCAACTAGCCTTTTCCAAGTTAAAAGCTTTCATGGTTTTTGTTCATTCCATAGGAGATTCATTAGAAATTTTAGTACAATCACTGCTCCTATAACTGAATGCATGAAAAAAATGTGATTTTAAGTGAACAAATCAGGTCATTATTGCATTCAACACTTCGAAAATTTTGATCACAAAGGCACTTGTTTTAAAGCTAGCTGATTTTAGTGCACCATTTAACTTAAGTGTGATGCAAGTGGGGTAGAAATAGGGGCTATTTTAAGCTAAGAGGGTAGACCAATTGCATTCTTTAGTGAAAAACTCAATAAAGCAAGAACAAGATACACAACTTATGCTAAAGAGTTTTATGCAATTGTTAGGGCCGTTAGACATTTCCGGCCTTATTTGTTGGACAACCCTTTCATTCTTTTCACTGATCATGAGTCACTAAAATATGTCCAAAGTCAAGCCAACCTAAGTCAAAAACATGCTACTTGGGTTGAATTCCTTCAATCTTTTGACTTTGTCATTAAGTATAAAAAAGGGACCACAAATGTTGTTGCTGATTCTTTGTCAAGAAAATTCCTTTTGTTGACTTCAATGCATGCATATGTTGTAGGTTTGATGATATTAGGGGGGATGTATGAGAGTGATAAAGATTTTGGTGAGATTTTTGCTAGGACAAAAGAGAATAATGGTGCATTTAGGGACTTTGTTTTGCATAATCTTTACTTGTTCAAAAATGGTTCTTGTTGTGTTACAAATTGTTCTTTGAGGGAGGCAATTTTTAGAGAAGTCCATGGGGGTGGACTTGCTGGCCATCTTGGGAGAGAGAAAACCTATGAGCTTGCCCATTCTTCTATTGGTCGGGGATGTTTAGAGAGGTAGCTAGGCTTGTGAGTGGTTGCAACACATGTAGTAGATCAAAAATGACATCCCAAGCCCACGGCCCATACACACCTTTGCCTACACCAAACAAACCTTGGGAGGATATGAGCATGGATTTTGTGTTAGGTTTACCTAGGACTAGAAGAGGGTTTGATAGCATCATGGTTGTTGTTGACCGGTTCTCTAAAATGGCACATTTCATTCCTTGTGCTAAATCTAATGATGCTCAACATGTGATGGATTTGTATTTTCATAATGTTGTTAAATTGCATGGAATTCCAAGAAGTATTGTGAGTGATAGAGATGTGAAGTTTGTGAGCCACTTTTGGAGAGTTTTATGGGCTAGATTAGGTGCAAAACTTAAATTTAGCACCGCTTTTCACCCACAAACTGATGGTCAGACCGAAGTAGTAAATAGGTCACTTGGGGAGATTTTGAGAAGTTTGTTGAGAGGGAAAACTAAGAATTGGGATGCCATGTTGTCACAAGCAGAATTTGCTTACAATTGTTCCAAATTAAAGTCCATGAAATTCTCACCATTACAAATTGTTTATGGAGCTAATCCATTAACTCCTATTTCACTAATTCCGTTTGTGCAAGATAGGCCTTTTCAAAGCATTATTGTGGAGAAAAGAGCCTAAGAAATTGTCAAGTTACATAAGCAGGTCCAAGAGAATATGAAGAAGCATAATGAAGCTTACATGAGGCATACAAAGAAGAAGGAGTCGGTAGGGTTCAAAGAAGGTGATCTAGCGTGGGTTTACTTGAGAAAAGAGAGGTTTGCAAAGTCAAGAAAGCCCAAGTTGAGTGATCGCACTGATGGTCCATTCAAAGTGCTCAAAAAGATCAACAACAATGCCTACAAGATTGAGTTGTCGGATCATTACCCAATGTCCAACAGTTTCAATGTAAGTGATCTAAAACTTTATATTTAGGACACTATGATTGACTCTAATTCACGTAGTGAGGCCGGTTCTCAAGAGGGAGAGATGATGGAGGGCCATCCAAGCTTGCAATTGAAGATATGGAAGCCATGGGGCTTGAAGAAAAACCATCAGGTGGAGTTGAGGTCTAAAAAGCGTCGGTTGAAGTCTTGGAGGAAGAAGAAGTTGGGCTGCACTTGTTCTTAAAGTTCCAGGTGATGTTGAGCCCATTTGGTGACTTCAAAGCTTGTGTTTTTACACCTAATCATACTGAGTTCGAAGCCTAGGAGTAGTAGATTTTCTCACATTTAGATTGGGCTTATTTTGGTCTAATTTAAATAGTATTTGGTTTGATATTAAGGCTTGTTTTATTTCTTGTCTTATCTTGGCTTGGATTTGTTATTTTGGCCCGATTTATTGACTTGTTTGTTTTGTTTTATTTTAGCTATTTTGTAAGACTTCTATTATAGGTTTTATTTCTGTTTAAATGAGCTAAAAAACCTACAGAATAGGAAACGTGAGGAGCTGACTTTGTGGCTGCCAATTTGCTTCCTATTTCAGCTCATTTGTTTCCTATTCAGTGTTTTTTATTTTTGTTCAAAAAATATAAGAAAAAGTCGAGATTTTCTCTCAATCTTTTGGCAAGGAATTGTTTGGGTTTTGATTGTTTTTTCCATAGAACAATCATTGGGTTTGATTATTTTCCGAAAATAATCAAAAAGCCTTGTTTGTTTGCCGAAAACATTCAATCGTTTGTTTGTTGTGTGATTTCCAGAATTCTATCTGAGTTCCAATTTTGTTTTCAAGTTTTTGTTTGATGTGTTCATCAAATCAAAAAACTTCCTTCTTCAAGTTTGTTCCTCACATTTAAATTAAAAATCACCAAAAGACATCTTCATCTAATTCTAACTTCAACCTCCTCAAAATTCTTGTTTTCATCATCTGCCTTCATTCTATCGCCCAGATTAACATGTCACCACTAAATCCACTATAACTTAATGATTCCTTATCCAATTAATCAGATTCTTGTGTCCAAATTGTAGTTCACAAAAGGTTCTACAACTTTTCTTCTTTCTTGAAAACAAATTCCCAGCCAATTAACCCAGAAAAGCCTTTAAATTTCCTGTTCCAATTGTACCCGATAAAAACCAAATTGCCCAAAACTTTTCCAATAACCACCAGACCCTATTCCGATCACTTTCAGGCCATTCCTCCATCAGGTGATGCGGATATTAATCGAGTTAAAAATTCACTGTCATCCCTAATTATACTATGGCATTTTGTCAAACATTATGTGGCTAATGACTAATCACTCTTGGAGGCTTGAAAATAGGCCTGGTGTTCCACGATCAATCAAACCCGACCATTTGTATATTGTTTTGTCGAGCTTTATTCTAATCTCAGGCTACTGATTTTTGGTTCCATATCATTTTCCACATTTTGCTTATATCTCATGTACCTACCCTTAGCCCGCAACCGCAAGAAGTTAGAAGTCTAAGGACTTCCAAGTTCACCAAGTTGCAATGACAATACTACATGATGGGAATTTGGAGACCAATATACCTTTAACGGAGGGGAATTTGGATGCAATGGAGCAATCCCTTCATATGCTACAGGAAGTGCATAACACGGCTTTGAAGTATAATGTAGTTAATGAGAATATAGTTGATGTTGTGAATATTTAGCAGGCTAATGATAAGATTTTTATTGTTACTAAACCAGATGAGCAGCTTGATAATGTTTCTAAACAGTCTGAGAGGGAGAATAATGTAATTAATGTGAATATTGATAATGTTGCGGATATTCAACATGCTAATGAGGAGTTACCAGTTTCTGTTATAGTTGATGATAAGGTTGGTGAAGTAGTTAAAGACAATGGAGTTGTCTCTGAAGTATCCTTAATGAAGGCAGATATTCTTCTTAGTGGTGATGTGGATACTAATAAAGGTGGTTTTGATGTGATTGAATGTTCTATGGCTGATGTTACTGGTGTAGTACTTGATATAGTCCCTGTTGAGGCTGTTAAAAATAGTTGTAGTGTAGAGGATGTAATTAGTAAGGAAGGTACTGATGGTAAAGTTATGTTATATTCTACTATTGGTAAGGCAATAGTTCAAGCAAATGGATTGAAGAATGTTATTCGCAGTGTTATTGAAGTGGATTGCGATGGTCTGCAAAATGGAGTGCATCACTTCACCTCACAATATCTGAAGCATTGTCAGATGGATTGGGCTAATATGTTGACTCAATTAGCAACTATTAGGCAAAATGAGCTTTCTAAGGATAGGCCAAAGTATAGAAAACAACCAATAATGGTAAACTCCAGTGATTACGGTATAGTAAGTCAGGGGACTAGGATTACCAGCTTCTAGAATGTAAAACAAAAGATAGGTTCCCCTCAGGAAAGCAGAGGATAGTGATTCTCCATTAGATGCAGCCAAAATCCCTGACATTTCAAGAGATTTTTGTGTGTAGTCAAAAACTGCAAAAAAGAAATCAGCCAAGAAGAGAAAGAAAAAACCCAAATACCAACAATAGGGGATTAAACAAATAGCATGAACAAGGAAATGTATCTTAGCCCGCAACGTCCAACTCAATCTTTCTATGGAGATGAAGTATAAATAATGTCTTTAGTTGATTATTTTTGTAGACTATCTTGGTGAAGATATACTTCGTTACTTAGGAAGTTGGCTGTCATATTGTCAATATGATCATGGAAGCAAGTTGAGAAGTCTTTGGATTACCCCTATCCTCATAGCCCAAATTTGAAAACACTAGCATTTTCGATGTGCTGATGCAAGAAGTCTTATATCTTTTACAATCGACTTGCTTTGGATAAGCAACGGTGTCGTATCTTCTTGCTACACTGTTGTTCCAATTGGTTTGTATTGTATAGTATATTGTCGTTTTTATTGTAGGAGACTAAGGAGATTACTATTACTCTCCTAATGTTGTTCTTCATCTTTAATCTATCAATCTAACTTTTTAATTTTTTTTAAAAAATACTACGTGATATAGAAACACAAGATGATATAAAGTTAATTACTAAAATTTCCAAGCAGAGAAAGCTATGAATCAACAGACAACATAGAGACAATTCAGCATCAATTTCGTTGGAGGGAAAAAAAAAGGTGAAGAAACTAATACAAACCAGACATTTGAGGTAGCTGCAAATATCTCGTCTTGTTCATAACACCATGTACATAACAAATTAATACAATCTCAGGCTCTCCTTAGGACCTTTGGTTGCTGGATCTTAGGAAGATCACCACTTGTACGTTAATAATGTCTCTCTCTCTCTCCCCCCTTTTTCCTTTTCTCGGATTCCCTTTAAGCAAAACTCGGGTCTGTGTTGGCTAATTGGATACGGCCGCTGTCGCAAGCCTTGCTCTGAGGTCTTTCCTCAAGATTTTCCCTGTCGGAGCTTTTGGAATTGCTTCCGTAAAGAAGACCCGTTTAATTCTCTTGTAATATATAACCTGCATGCCCAAATCATTACAATAACGAACGTTAGATTTTGATGGGAAGTAATTAAGAAAGAACCTTAAATTCATGTGGCGAATGATGATGTGTGTTTTTTTACCTGTTTGGAGATGTATTGTTTTATTTCGTCCTCCGTGACTTTTGAACCGTTGGATAGCACAACGAATGCTACCGGGATTTCTCCTGCGGCTTCATCTTTCATACTGGGAACAAATCAATGGTGATTACTGGTTAGCTCCCATTATTGGTAAAAGTTAGAAGAATTGACGAATGCGAAACTTACGGAACGACAGCAGCATCAGAGATGTTTGGATGAGTGATCAACATTGATTCTAGCTCGGCTGGGGCCACTTGGAAGCCATTGTATTTGATCAACTCTTTCAAGCGATCAACGATGAAGAGCTCGTCATCGTCATCAATGTACCCTATATCTCCCGTGTGCAGCCATCGGTCTTTGTCTATTGTCCTCTCCGTGGCTTCGGGGTCATTTAGATAGCCTATACATACACAAGAAGTTAGTTAATTTCACGTCTCTTTTTAATCAAAAATTAAAGAGGTTAAGTTTGTAAGTCTAAAAATAAACTTGTTGAATATAATCTAATGACATAATTAAGATAACCATTTGGTAATTGAAATGGAGTTATATTATATTGTACTTATCGGATATTATTTAGTTCTTGGCATGTTAATTAATATCTATTGAATCCGTCAATTGAATGTCTCTAATTTAACAGGAAATAAATATTTTAACAACCTTATGTGCCAAATTAAGAGGTCACGTCAGAAATTCGATGTCTATCTAATCCTATGTTACTGATAGTTTAAGAACACAAACTGCAAATGTTGGTCAATTTGACTAATCTTTCCAATTGCCTAATAAAATCATAGCCACAAACATACACGTTCTCAACTTGTATAAGACTTAACTATAAAATTTATAAAACGGCTATTTCTTGCAAGAAAAACAAACAAGTGTTGACGATTTGACCTGGTCGCATCAGTACAAGATCTAGATAACACAATCGTTAATCAACAGATACAGATTCATCTTCCGCCCTTACTTGAGGTGAAACCTTTTCTAAGCTATTTATTATTTTACAAGAGAGTTGGTTTCTGTTTCTGGTTTCTTTGTCAGATTCAAATTACACATGATTCAACTAATTTATAACTAACTTGTTATTTTTTTTAAACGGAATCGCATCATAAATCATGGATGGTAATTAAGTGAGCAATTGGACCCTGAGTCACTTCAGGTTTGTGGGAACCATATTCTATCAATCGAAATCGAAAAGGATAACCACAAAGAAAATGAAAGGACAAGAACATTAGAGGTGGGCTATTCCTCCTGAACAGAAAATTGCATCAATAATTGTGAAAAGTCCCCTACGCGTTAGTTTCAATTCGTAACAAGAACAAAAGTACAGGCCATCTCTTCGTTAGTTGTCGTTGTTGCAGCCACCGCAGAATGCAAAACTCTACCTAACTGTTGGGCCAATTCTCGTTTAGGTTCTACCTACCTTTTTCTTGAAATGGTTGTTAACCGTTTGATATTAATTATTTCAGTTCAGGACGGAATTTCTTGTTCGTGATCGAACGAACAACATCTTTAATTTATTTATTCTCAACTTGCCGTTGTATTTTAATGGATCCAATCTCAAATCATGACCAATTATTAGTTGACTTGGCAACCTTTTGTTAATCAGCTCAAATGCTATAGTAGTTGAACGACTTACGCTAATATTTCCGCAAAAGTTTTGGTCTGACACGCAAATTTTGTATTAACAAAGAGTATAGAGAGAGAAAGGGGGAAAAAACAAAAGAAAGCTAAGGAAGCTGTACCTTTCATGATTTGGTCACCTCGGATGCAAATCTCTCCGGCTTGATTTTTCGGCAGCGAAGCACCAGTTCCGGGGTCCACAATCTTCATCTCGGCGTTTCTGACGACGGTCCCGCAAGCACCGGCTTTGATTTCAAATGGTTCTTTGGCAAATGACAGGCACATTGCTAGTACAGGACCGGCCTCTGTCATCCCATAACCCTACAGGCAAATGCATGACTCCAAACTTAAATCCCCTACTCAATCTTACCAATACCAGGATTCTGACTACGATGACGACACATCAGTCCTGTCTTGTCTTAAAGCACAAGTAATTTATTAATCCTCAGTGATCTTAAAAGCATGTTATCCTAGAAGGAATTTATCGCGAAACAAGTACCTGACGAAGATGGATTTTTAGAGTGATGACCATCTTTAACCTAATAATTCTTGATTGGATTTGCACATACAGCTCAATTGACTAATCCCACAAAGAAAATGCATGCTTAGCATTTTTAAGGATTGTTTTCCCAATGCATTAATATTATATTTGGGCAAGATCAAAGTAACAGTAAGCAACTTAGATTATTACCTGTCCAAGTTTAGCGTTTGGTAATTTGGCTCTCACATCGTCCTCAAGCTCCTTACCCATCGGAGCTGCGCCGGACAGAACCGTCCGAATCGACGACAGATCATACTTATCGACTTCAGGGCTCTTTGCTATTGCCAGAACAATAGGCGGCACAAACGGAGCTATTGTAACCTTGTACTTATGCACAAGTTCCATTAAAGATATGATCTCGAATTTTGGCATAATCAAGACAGCGGCACCAACTCTTAGCCCACAGAGCAACACAGAATTGAGCGAGTAAATGTGAAACAAAGGCAAAACACAGAGAATCACATCCTTGTCGTGAAAATATAGGTTAGGATTCTCTCCATCTACTTGTTGTGCCACGCTGGTCACAAGGCCTTTGTGCGTCAACATTACACCTTTGGGCAACCCTGTAGTCCCCGACGAATACGGAAGCGCCACTACGTCGTCAGGGTTGATTTTGACGGCGGGGAGATCTGTCTCGTCGGCGGTTGACAGCTCTGAAAAATGCAAGCAACCTTCAGGTGGCGAATCAATGGTCATTAGCTTGACATCATTGTCTTTAGCTAATTGCTTCACTTTGTCGGCGTAAACTGCTTTTGTTATTATCAACTTTGCCTTAGCCGCCGTCGCTTGTTTCGCTATTTCCTCCGGAGTATAAAAAGGGTTGGCAGTTGTGGTAATAGCACCACGGTAGGACGCTCCAAGGAACGCAAAGACAAATTCCGGCGAGTTTTGGAGCAGAAGCATAATAACATCACCTTTTTCGATGCCCAGCTTGTTGAGGCCAGCAGCGACTTTGCGTGAGACGAGTTCGACGTCGGCATAACTGTAGATATCGCCGGTGGCTCCATTGATCAAACAAGGGTTATCTTTGAATTGGGAAATGTTCTCAAAGCAATAAGAATGCAAAGGGAGGTGATTTGGGATATAGATATCAGGCAACTTGGAACGAAAAATGAACTCTTGTTGCACTGTTTTAGCCTCCATTGCTGTTATCAGAGAAAGAAAGGTGGAAGTTAGGAGACTACGTGTGCAAAAATGAAGAGAAGGTAGGTTTTTGGTTTTGCTTCCCCTGGGTTTGTTAAGCGTTTCGATGGAGTAATATACAAGTAGGTGATGATACATGATAGCAGAGGGAAGCTGGTGAAAAGGAGTTGAATGGAATTTCACTACATGATAAGAAGCTAAAGTCCAAACTTCTAGGAACTACTAGGAAGTATCATATGCACCGTTTTCACCATAAGCCCTAACGAAAACACATAAAAATATCTCAATCAAAACATTTGGAGGCATCATCCTCCAAGTTTCGACTGAAGGATTGGGCGGTTATTCCCAAATGTGTTGGCTCTCAACAGGGGTTCCCATGAAACTACGTTTGTCCAAAATGGCTATTCCATGGGGGCTAGTGGTGATTGAACACATCATTTTTTTTATTACTCTATTTTTATCATGTTTTTATTCTATTTTTGCCATGTTTTTTGTGATTTAAACTCATCGGCCATGACGGTGATATCGACAGTACACATGCAACAAATAAATAAATAAAATACTCAGTATGCGGATGTCAGATTTGACTGGAAGACACCCACGTTGTTCCTCGTAAAAATTTTTACCTACCACGCATGCGGCAAAGGGTTGGCTTGGTCAATATTTGTGTTAGGCATTTCCATTCACCTACTACAACATCCAAAGTCGCCGGTCGTGGACATCGGGAAAATTCTTCGCTACTGTTTTAATTGTATTATATGAAGGTAACAAAGGAAGAATTAAGAAATAAACTCACTTCTGTTCCAAGTTCTAAGAAAAGCATTAAAGGAAAAGGTTACACAAGTTTTACAATTTATCTTATGGTCCAATAGATTAAAATTTGACGATGACTCCAACGGAAAATTGGATAAGACAGAGGTTAGGGACAGCTCTTTACATTGGATAAATGGGTTTGAAGTACTTGTTAGTTTAATTTAATGTTCTTCAGTCATGAAAAGAGTGGTTTGCTCTTAATGAGAGACTCGTCCAAGCTTGGGATTAGCGAATCAAAAGACTGATGATCGAATCAGACTCTATCCTAGTTGCACAAAGTGAATGTATAAAATATAACATAATTATAGACTATAAGAGTAAGGAACCACACAGGTTGAATCACTGAAAATTCAACATCAAGATTTTGCCTACCACGATGATGGAAAGTCCGATACGTTTACCAACTACTTAGAAGGAGGTTGTGATTGGCTGAACAAATTGCAAGTATTAGACCATAAAATCCCAATTTGACCTGAAAAAACAAGTTCATACAATATATAACATTAGATTAAAACCCACCAGCGCCATCTAACACAAAGTGCGGACTTTTCTTACCAAACTACTTGATCATCATCTTTGACTTGTGCAACCGTCGTTCTCGTCAAGTAAAGCCAAGAATACACCAACACGCAACAGGAAGTCCATCAGGGGAGTATGTATATCAACTCATATATATGTATTGAAGTGTACATATTTTTCCAGCTGCCTAATGTGGTCGTTCGTTGTTGAGTATGTATATGTATACTGGCATATTAATACTAATAATGTTCGGTTAGTTTAATTCGTTATATTATTATATAATTTTAATGTATAACTAAATATAAAAAATTAAAAAATTTATAATCAAATTATAAGTAAATTTTCAGATTTTGTTATTAAATTATAAATATTTTAAAGTTCTAATTCGTTATAGTATTATATAATTTTAATGTATAAATAAATATGGGAAGTTTTAAAATTAGTAATTAAATTATAAATATTATAAATTTGTTATAGATATTTTATTAGGAAGGTTTAAATATGTTATATTAAAAATATATAAGTTAGAATATAATAAATGAATAAGTAAAAATTTGGGATGGAAAATTTAAAAATTAAGGAAATGTATAGTGTAATGTGTCTTATAAATGTATAAAATATATAAACTAAATAAAAACCTCAAACAAAATAAGTTTAAAATAAATAAATATTGTGTAATTTAAAATTTTGTGATAAGATTATTAAAATTCATAATAATAAAAGAATAGAATTTGAGAGAAGATAAGTTAGAGAAATTGGTTTATAATAAAAGAAAAAAAAGAGAAAAAAAAGGGTCAAAAACGATCGCGAGTTGGCGGTAAACGCTTAATAGTGCAGGGTCATCAATAACCTATGTATTAAATATCAACAATAACATTTAATAAAAGAGTTATTAATGAGTAGAGGAAAAGAAGCATGAGTTATCATCCCATTCGTTCATTTCATCCAACGGTTCTCTTAACTTATGTCTTATCCTGTCGTCAATTTAATTAACTACTCCATCCCACTATTGTTAATAATAATATTTGATTAATTAAAAATAATTAATAACCCTGACAATATTATATATATATGTACATATATATATATATATATATTGAATACAAATATATCCTGTGATTTATTATCACAGCCGTGACAATAATATATATATATATATTGTTTTTCATTAAATTTTTTAATAAATCAAATTATAATTAAGTTGTCAAGAAGTATATTACTGTTGACGTGAAATTCTTTTGTTATAATTCATAGCTATTGAAATATAATAAATTTATTCAATTATTATTGATAATTATTAGTATATAATTAACTATCTTATTTACGAAATATTAATTTTTGGTATATATATTACCGTATTTATAATTATTGTATACTTTATATCCCTGAAAAAATTTTCAACCTGTTATGGTGTGACTTTTCAAGACTAATTGTATCACAAGTATAAATTAAAAAAGTCACAACCTTGACTATTATTTTTTAATTTCTTTTTTGACATTTTAATTTACTTTTAATGTTTCATAATACATAATCCACGTTAAATTTTTCATTTTTTATCTTCTTACTTATGTATTTTTTATATTTCAATATTTAAAATGTTCCAACCTTATTTTAATTATTCATTTTTAGTATTCAAATTTATATATTTTTAATATTTCTATCATAATTTCTTTCTTAATATATATCTAAAAATTTTAATGCTCATAATTTTATGCCAAATTTTAATTTTCACAATATTCATTTATACATTAAATAATATTAAATAATATCAGATATTATGAATTTTAATAGAGAGGTAGAGCAATGTCTTACGAGTCCAATGGTTCAAGAACCAAGTCATTTGGAGGTCGGACGAAGAAGATATTGCCAAAAACTCATCGGATGTTCATCAGCCTCTAAGCATTCATGCACGATCGCGATTTTTACCACAACCCTTCAAAGTTGAGATCGTGCTTTTCACCTAAAACCTTCAAAGTCGCTCTCGTGCATTTGCATGATAGCGACTTTCACTTTTAAGCCTTAAATGCACGATAGCGACTTTCATGTGAAAGTTTGAATTTCTTTAGTTGCATATCCAACTTTAAACTTCTATAACTTTTGATCCAGAACTCAAAAAAATGCAAATTTTATATCAATAAAAAGCTAAAAGAAAGATCAGTACAGTTTATTCATGGAAGTTTCAGATTAAAAATATAACTCCTTAATAATTTATTCCTAAGATCCTCTCAGATGACTTCCATTCACTAAAATCCAACCCCTTTAATTTTTATTTCTAGTCTTTTTATTCCATTTCATTCAACTCATTCGCTAGAATTTATATATATGTGTAGTTAATTAGAAGAACAAAAAAAGAAATATAGAAGATGTTACAGTGAGTCACACTCGTGAAAGTGTCACGGGGGTGACATCTTAAATCACACCTGTTAATGTTTCACAGATGTGACTTAAGATGTCATGGCCTTCTTAAGTTCTTTTTCTACGAGGTGTGGCTTAAGATGTCACACCCGTGACATGGCCTTCTTAAGTTCTTTTTCTACGAGTTCACGTGAATATCAAAAGAAATGCCTTAGACGAAAAGAAGTACTCACTCATCATGTGGCTTATTCACACCTATACTAACCATGCAGCTTACCCGACCCAGAAGCTTTCATCGAGAAGACGCAATTCCAGATCTGGGTGAAAACTCCTACTATAAACCCATGATTGTACGGGGAGTTTAGTTGCAAGAAACAGTTGAGAAGCTCTTTTAAGTCTTATTTTGAGTATATCTCACTCTCTAGTATCATTTACAACATCGAGTGCCTAAAATCCAGATAAGGGTTGTCGTAGTCTTTCTCCGTAGCAACACTTTCACTGCCGACATATAACATCTCGTCCCCATATTAAGGGTTAGAATTTAGATTTCAATAATGCAAAAAAATTGCAATGTAAGAGTTAGAAAAATGTGCATTTCATGCTCATGCATAATGTTAGCATACATGCTTTTGAACTTGAATTTCTGTATACATGGAAATAATTGTACATGCACTCATTGACATTCCGGGCAAAATTGAATTGTAATGGAATATGTGGAAAATTGTGGTTATAATAATAAAATAATTTTAGATGGTGGATTGAGAAATTAGAATGGTCTATAACTGTATTAAATGGATTTTTGGATAGTGAATGATAAAAATTTACGTAAGTGGAATGAAGAAGAGAAGCTGGAAAGGTTAGCACTACTGTGAAACTTCCTGGATTAAACTGTATTGATCTAGGTCGTTTTTGATAAAATTGTCTTCTTAAAAGTTGTAGATCTTTCTTCTAACTTTCCATTGATATAAAGTTTGCAATTTTTGAAGTTCTAGGTCAAAAGATATGGAAGTTGGAAGTTAGGTATATGACATTGGATTTTTTTAATTTGCACGATAGCAACTTTCGTTGTTTAAAGAACGGAAGTCGCTATCGTGCATGAACGTTTATAAGTGAATGTCGCTATCGTGCATTCAAAGACGAAAATTGCGATTTTGCATGTGAAGGTTGATAACAGGTGAATATCCGACGAGTTTTCTTGAATTGATTTTTGGTTTTTATACCTAAGAGGAGTTGTAAAATGTTTGTGGATGGATATATGTAGATAATCTGTTCTGGTTTGAATATATGGAAGTTTACATAAGTTGATTAAGAAATGCATGTACTCTGTTATGGGTAAAAGTTGACATACTGTTCATGCATGTAATTGTGAAGTATTTTTAGAGATTGTTTTACATGGTCTTAAATGAGTTTAATGATTTTATATGAAAATGTTGACGAGGACGTGAAATACAATTGACGAAATGATAAGTTTTTGATGAAATGAAACATTTTGGAAAATGAAAACACAGGAGAGAGAGAGAGCTTGAAGTTTCGGTTTTGATAGTTATTATTTTATGAACTTGTAGTTGATTGATTTTGAACTGGCAAAAGGAGTTAAATGAAGTTAAATAATAGATAAAAAATGAAAGAATAAGCATTGGATGAAAAGCTAAAAATGTGAAGATTTACAGTAGAGAGAGGAAGAATATGAGTTTCGGATTTTTGGTGTTTGTTTGATTAAAATTCATTCTGATTTGTTTAAAGAGTGATTTGGATTATGAAATACTGAAAAGATTTGTTGGGAAAAATTGAAAAGTCTGAAAATGAAAGAAACTGGGAAAGAAATATGGAGGAAATAAGGTAGAAGTGATAGAGTAAGCACAAGAGATGAATTAAGATTAAAAAGATGTTGAAGTGTGCTGAACATGTACAGATGCAGTGTTTTCACTAAACATGTATCTGTATTTTTGCCAAATCTTGGTCTATAGACATCCAAATGGGATGATTTTAAGTTCATACTATACTAAAGACATATGACTATATTTTTTTTAAGGAATCAAAATTGAATTTTGTCTTTAAGAGTTTCAAAAATTAGCTCGAAGTTGAGTTTGTGGATTCTATCTTGGATTGGAGTAGTCTGTAGTTTTTAGCATAAATTGCAGAATATCAAACTAAATTGCATGAAACTGGTTTCTTTTGAGAGTTAAGACATAAAGGAATAATTGTTTAGAAGAAAGTTTGGCCAAAATCCTTCGTTTTCGTTGTCAAAATGATCGAGTAAAAGTGACCCTAAATTCTGCTTTGGAAGGAGCTGGAGAAAATGGAAGAGAGGAAGAAGATGCAATTTGTAGTTGAGTATGTAACATCCCAGATCACCCGCTTACAAATATTGTCCGCTTTGAGCCTTGGCCCAGCCAAGCCCTCACGGTTTTGCTTTTCCCGAGGCCTTCTCGGGAGGCCACCCATCCTAGAACTACTCTCACCCGAGCACATTTAACCTCAAAGTTTTGATGGGATGCAGTGCATTAGACTATGGAAAACGCGTCTGTAAGGAAGAGGTATCCATACCCTTATAAGGCGTACTTTGTTCCCCTTTCCAACCGATGTGAAATCTTACACTCTCCACCCCCTTAGGGCCCAGCCCTCTTACTGGCTTTGATATGACCTGTAACATCCTCCTCCGTCATTGCATAAACTCGTGTTTGTGCTCGCGTAGCTGGGCGTTTCTGACCGGCTGGCAGTGCACTACTACCCACACCAGTCCTCTGTGTAGATCCAGAAGACTGAGCACCCGCTCTGTCAGTCTCCCCTCGATGTCTCACCGACTGCACTGAGCTATCTCCTCCCTGAGCCGAAGTCCAAATCTGCTGTGGACAATCTCTCCTCAGATGTCCTGTCTCTCCACACTGAAAACACCTTCTCGGCTTTGTACACCTACCTACGTGTACCTTTCTACAGTTTCTGCACTGCTCAGACCGATATGATCGTGCTCGGGAAGCAGAGCTGGTAGCAGGGTGACCACCTGGTCGTGGTAACTGCAAGTGGGTAGCAGATGATGTAGCGCCCCCAATACTACCTGGAACTGAACTATCACGGCTCCTCTTAGGCTGCTGGCTGAAAGAACCTCCTTCCTTTCTTTTTCGGTTCCTTTCTTCCCACTGTCTCCCACGCTCTTTCACCAACTTCTTGGCTCTATTAGTCGACTGTACCATTTCCTTGAATGTAGTGGTTGAGGTAATTGTCATCCTCTCCCGGATAGCCAAATGCAGTCCCGTCTCAAACCGAACACACAAATTCTCTTCATTAGCCACATATTCAGGGACATAAGTGGCAAGCTCCCTCAACTATGTCTCAAACTTGTGCACTGACTTATTCCCTTGTGTCAGTGTAAAGAAGGCAGCCTTCTTCTGATCTCGATCAAATCTGGTGTAGTATTGTTCATTGAATTCACTGATAAAATCTCTTCAGGTCATCTGATTATGGTAGCTTCCCTGAAAATTTTCCCACCAAACTCTAGCATCGCCCTCCAGCAATCAGATGACAAGCTTCAACTTCATCTCATCAGGCATTCTCATATCATGAAATGTCTCTGCAGTCATCCAGGATTTGGCCTCTGTAACTCCACCGTGCCCATCAAAAGTACTACACCCGAGGTTCCTTGCCTCTTTAATATACCCTAAAATTTCAACCATCGGGCGTTGCCCTAGTGTATGACTAGGTGCTGCTACTGGCTATTGTGGTGGCGGTACTTGTGGTGGCATCTGTGGCACTCCAGTCCTAGGCTGCTGCTGCGCAGTGTATTGTGCCCACCATGTCATCACTTGCTGTAGAGCTTCCCTCAGCACCTGTGGTAAATCCGGCTGCGCTACTGCTGGTGGTGTTATGGTGTGAGGCTGCCTATGAGCCGAAGAGCTAGCTACAGCTGGTTCGACGACTGCTTCTGCGCTATGTTCCTCTAGCTCAGGTCGCAAAGGTCTCACGTTGCGACATGTTCCCTTTCCTTGTCCAACTATGCTATTACTATAAAATCAAAGAAAAGACATCGTTTAATAAAATAAATCAGGCTAAACCTAGCTTATCCGATATCCCAAACATCCCAATGAATGTCAATAAGTACTCCAGTCGAGGTCGAAATCATCTGACCGTTAAGGACGTCAACTTAATGATCCGAGACTTAACTTCTCAACTAAAGACTTTCGACACCCAGAGTCGACTCCTAAGGCTCATGAACTTGTTGAAAACGAAAATAACATTTTTGAAAAGGCAAAACCTGTCTCTGATACTAATTTAATTGTCACGACCCGGTACCACTGTTGAGACCCGGTTTCGAGATCGGGTGCTAACATTTATGGTATCAGAGCCCAGTAATAGGATCTTACATGGGCGCTTAGGTTTGTAAGGTGTTTGAATGAATAGAATTGAGTTAGTAAGAATGTGAGTTTGATTTTCATGACTTAGTGGAAGAATCAAGATGATTGTTCGATTTAGGTGACAAGAATTTTAATTGATTTTAGGAATGTTCTAATGAAATTGAGATTAGAATTTGGATGAATTAAATGATTAAGAAGTTCAAAAGGTTGATTTTAAATGGTTTTGGTCCATGTTAAGGTTCATTTCAAATTGGACCATTGACTTCTGTAAAATTGTTAAGAAATAGTGTTTTGACATGATATTGAAGTTATAGGCAAGAAATGAAAAAAAAAATTTGCGAAGACATTGAGAAATATGTATGATAAGAAATTAGGTAAGAAAGTGATTGATTATGATCATTTAGGAAGAAATTATTTGAAAGAGAGTGTTACTTGGTGATTTTCTTAAGTTAGAATTTCGATGACAAAATTCTTTTAAGAGGAAGAGAAATGTTGGACCCCAATCTTTAAGTGAAAATTTAGAAATATTAAATGAAATTCAATGAGTGTTTTTGTATATATGAATGTGAATGTGATTGAGGTTGAATATGATTGTGAGAATTATTGAAGTGTTAGGTATAGAATCGCGTCTGTTTGTGTTTGGTTTTCCGGACGGGAGGTCCGATGATTTGGAGTTTGGTTTTGGGATTATAGAAGTGAGTTTGTTCCTTTGCAAATTTTTGGGTTGTATAGAATGCAGCCGTTATGCTGCCAAAATTTTGGTAAATTTTTTATTAAAGAAAAAATTAGAATAAGACTTTAGTTAAAAGATGAAATTTTGGGTTAGGTATGAATGTTTAAGAAGACTTGTAAGAATTGATAATAGCTTGAGGATGAATGTCAAAAAGGGAATTTGTATAGATTGGTTTTTGTTTTGAATAAGATTGAATAAAGATAAAAGAAATGAACAAGAATAAAGAAAAAAAATTTATACCGGTTTTCGGGTTTGGCTTAGTCTAAGGTTTCCAGCGCGACAATTTTCTTGTTCGCTTCGGATGTCGGATCCGCTTTGTTTTGCACTACGCTTTTCTATCTGTTTGCCTTTCATTTGTTTCCGCGCGCGTTTGCTACCTCCGTTTTTGATTGCATCCGTTCTTTCGCTGCCGTTCTTTGTGCTTCCGCCTTTCGTTTTCGGAAGTTTTCTTTCGTTTTTGCTTTTTCGATTCCGCTTTTCTGTTTGGGATCTGGTTTCGAGATCGGGTGCCAATAACCACATCGGGCCTATGATAACCACCGCATACTCGGGCTAAGGATACTCGCATTGATAATGTGTATAGGGAGAGTCCAGAAAATCATGAAGTCCAGAAAATCCTGGATTAAATTGTATTGATCTAGGCCATTTTTGATAAAACTATCTTCTTGAAAGTTGTAGATCTTTCTTTTAGCTTTCCATTGATATAAAGTTTGCAATTTTTGGAGTGCTGGATCAAAAGATATGGAAGTTAGGTATGTGACATTGGATTTTTTAAGAGTGAATGTCACTATCATGCAAATGCACGATAGCGACTTTGGTTGTTTAAAGAACGGAAGTCGCTATCGTGCATATAAGTGAATGGTGCCATCGTGCAAATGCACGATAGCGATTTTGGAGGTTTAAGGACGAAAATCGCGATTGTGCATGAAGGTTGATAACAAGTGAATATCTGACGAGTTTTCTTGAATTGATTTTTGATTTTATACCCGAGAGGAGTTGTAAAATGTTTGTGTGTGTATATATCTATATATATGTCGATAATCTTTTCTGGTTTGAATATGTGGAAGTTTACATAAGTTGATGGAGAAATGCATGTACTCTGTTCTGGGTAAAAGTTGACATACTGTTCATGCATGTAATTGTGAAGTATTTTTAGAGATTGTTTTACATTGTCTAAAATGACTTTAATGATTTTACTAGAAAATGTTGATGAGGTCATGAAATAGTGTTGACAAAATGATAACTTTTTGATGAAATGAAACATTTTGGAAAATGAAAACACAGTAGAGAGAGAGCTTGAAGTTTCGGTTTTGATAGTTATTATTTTACGAACTTGTAGTTGATTGTTTTTGAACTGGAAAAAGGAGTTAAATGAAGTTAAAGAATAGATAAAAAATGAAAGAATAAGCATTGGATGAAAATCTGAGAATTTGAAGATTTATAGTGGAGAGAGAGGAAGAATATGAGTTTCGGAATTTTGGTGTTCGTTTGATTAAAATTGATTCTGGTTTGTTTAGAGAGTGATTTGGAGTATGAAATGCTGAAAAGATTTGTTGGGAAGAATTTTGAAGTCTGAAAATGAAAGAAACTGGGAAGGAAATATGGAGGAAATAAGGTAGAAGTGATAGAGTAAGCACAAGAGATGAATTAAGATGAAAATGATGTTGAAGTGCGCTAGACATGTACAGATGCAATGTTTCCACTGAACATGCATCTGTATTTTTGCCATATCTTGGTCTATAGACATCTAAATGGGATGATTTTAAGTTCATATTACACTACAGACATATGACTATATTTTTTTATGAAGGAATTGAAATTGAATTTGTCTTTAAGAGTTTCAAAAATTAGTTCGAAGTTGAGTTGTGGATTCTGTCTTGGTTTGGAATAGTCTATAGTTTTTTTTGGCATAAATTGTCAAATATCAAACCAAATTGCATGAAACTGGTTTCCTTTGAAAGTTAAGACATAAAGGAATAATTGTTTAGAAGAAAGTTTGGCCAAAATCCTTCATTTTCATTGACAAAATGATCGAAAAGTGACCCGAAATTTTGCTTTGGAAGGAGTTGGAGAAAATGGAAGAGAGGAAAAAGATGCAATTTGTAGTTGAGTAGCAGTCGCCTAACACGACGGTGGCATTGTTTGGTTGGTTGGGAAGTCACCCTCTTGCTTAAGCACGAGGGTGACATTGCTGAAATTGGTTGAGGCACGATGGTGACTTTGCTGGTTTGACCAAAGAGTTGACTCACCTGAACAACCTTCCTTCTTTTGACCATAACTTCTTCTCCCGACCTCCAAATGACATGGGACTTGAACCATTAGACTCTTAAGACATTGCTCTACCCCTCCACCACAATTTATAACAATTTGAGAACAATTGAGAGAGTTTGAGTGGAAAATATAGGACTCTAACAGTGTATATTCTTCAACATTTTTGTCTTTATTTGTCACCACCGTGAATTATTCTCAAACCCATGATTTATTCTCATGGGCATGACTCCTGCAAGGGCGTGATATTCACTCTTACACCCGTGAGTGACAATTGCTGGACCAACCTTTTCAATTGTCTTGTCATGCTACAGTGTTATCTAATGGTTGCTGAACATTGTACAGCCAAACCATCTTACTTCCTTCGATAATAACTTCTTCTCTAGACCTACAAATGATTTTATTCTTGAGCCATTAGATTTCTAAGACATTTTTTACCTCTCCAAAAAAATTGGCAGCATTCTGAATTGAGTGGAAAAAGATTGATTGAATGAAAGTGAGGGAATCTGTTGGAATAGTGAACTAGTGTTGCTTTACTGAACATACTTCAGTATTTTGATTATATCTAGAGTTGTAGGTTTCCAAATGAGATTATTTTTAATTTGGAGTAAACTAGAGAAATAGGACTACAAAGCACCTGAAGAAGTCGAATTATGATTCAGTCTCTAGGATGTTCAAATTTTGGATGGAAGTTGTGCATAGTATACTATTTTAGACAAGAGCAGTCCGAAAATGTTTGAAGTATATCTTCCAAATCACTGAACCAAATTGAATGATTTTGGTGTCAATAGAGACATAAGACATAAGGGCATATGTTTCTAGAAGAAAGTGTGACAAAATAACTTCAGTATCGGGGTCTAAAAGAATATGCAAAGTTGACCCAAAATGTTGTGGTTATGGGAAAAATCTGAAAATGATTTAATAAGTTATAACTTGTGATTGCAATGGTGTTATCGAGTTTTAAACTTAAGTATAAATTATACTTAAGTAAGTATTTCAAACTTCCATAACTTTTGATCCAGAGCTTCAAAAATTGCAAACTTTATATCGATAAAAGGCTAAAAGAAAGATCTACAACTTTTATGAAGACAATTTTGTCAAATGAAAGTCTGAATTTCCTTATTTGCATATCTAACTTCAAACTTCCATAACTTTTGATCTAGAACTCCAAAAATTGCAAACTTTATATCAATAAAATGCTAAAAGAAAGATCTACAATTTTTAGGGAGACAATTTTGTCAAAATCTATCTAGATCAGTACAGTTTATTCATGGAAGTTTCAGATAAAAAATTTAACTCCCTTAACAATTTATTCCTAATAACCTCAAAATTAATTAATTTACTATAATTAATTCATTAACAATTATTTAAGTATTTTGAAATAATATGATGAAAAAAATATTCGGTGATATAAACCATATAATAATTAAAAAATTATACAGTAACATATGAACCAAATATTAATACTGACTGATTAATAAAGTAACTATATTTTAATAAATGAAATAATTAATTATATACCAATAATTATTAATAATGATTGAATTAATTTATTATATTCTAATTATTGCTAATTATATCAAATTTAATTATTTAACAATGATTTTTAAGTATATTTAAATAGTACGAATTGTTTATTATTATTCATTATTTAACACTAAACATGTATAATAGCATTATTATATATATATATAATTTATTTTTGAGTTAGAAAAAAAATCATTGATAACGTGTATAGGGAGAGTCCAGAAAATCATGAAAAGTTGATATGTATATACTCTGTTTTCATGGTTTTTATGTAGAATTTTGGATGTTTTTAGAAATAAATAAAAACGAGTTTAGTTATTTATGTCATTGTAGTTATATTTTTGTTATTGATAACAATTAAATGTTACTAAAATTTAAAGATTAATTAATTTATTAATTGTATTCTTTATGGTAAACTATATTTTATTAAAAATGAGGATTGATAGGAAAATTAGAATGTGAAATTTAGTTGGTTTTTCATATAATCAAACGTTAACAGGAATGTCGTCATATTTTCTCGAGCTCCTCAAGTTTTAAATTTTCTCGAGCTCCTCAAGTTTTAAAGATGTGAGTAATATCAACTTTCTTAACATAATAAAGCTGAGATTATAAATGAACCAACAACTTAGATATGACAAGATTTATGTCAGCGCAATCAGAGCTATGATCAAATCTTTATACTGGATTTTCCCGCTCAATTACTGCACTCAATAATTCTCAAGCAATGTTTTGAAAACCGAACCGGACCGTCCGGTCCGACCGGAAAAAGTTTGAACCGGTCAGTGGTCCAGTTCGGTTTCACTTAATAACTTCTCTATGTCAAAACCGGACGGTTCAACCTTTTTCGGTTGAACCGGACCGGACCGGTCCGATCCGATTTTAAACCCCTGTGTGGCAGTTTCACTAGAGAAAGTGGACACAAAGCCAGTTCTTTTGGCCCAAGATCGCAGGTCTCTAAGATTGTGGTCAGATTTCGGCACAAAAGGCTCAATCTTCGGCAGCATAGAGCCAAGCTTTAGCTTACTTTTACCTCTTTCTCTTCTCTGCTCGGACTTCCCCAACAAATCTGAGCTCGACCCAGGTTCCATTGCAGCTTTTTCTTAAATGAATAATCACTCTTTAGCTAGATAACCACCAACAGAACAGAACCAGTAGTCCACACCATAAAAAGTCAAAAAAAAAAGAAAAGAACTTTATGAGTAGAAGCAAAGAAACGATAGGAGTGGTAATGGAGATGTGTCACTCACTAAAAAGGTGAAGGAATGATTCATACCTTTGCTTGGTGAAGTGAGACAGTGAGAAGTGAAAAAGAGCGATGATTTTTAGATGATGGGGAAAGAGATCTGTGGTGTTTTGGAGAAGAGATGAAGGCTATGTTTGTATAATATGGGTACTGGAAAGACATACTAGAATGTTGAGAGCAGAATAGGGCGTGTCAGAGCTTCTTGTTAAAATTTGAAAATGGTGATGGGTAAAACCAAGTATCGTTTGGTTTTACATTGTTTTGTCTTTTACAAGAAAGATATCTCCAGCACGTTAAATGCATATAGGCATACATTAATTGCATATAAGACAAAAAACAATGCTAGAAGATTGCATTTGGGAATCATGCGAGAGAAACACCAAAAGATCATGATAACATACATTAATTACATATGAGACAAAGCATCACATATTAAATGCCGAGATAAAACATGGCTTCTTTGTATATGAACAAAATAATGCCGTGAAAAAATACTTTTACCGTGCTTCTCTCTCTTTTTTATTTAGTTACTATTTTTAGTTTTATTTTATAAATTAGTATCTATTTTAAATATGTTATAATTATTAAACTCAAATTTATTTAAAATTTAATTATATTTGATTTTATTTTTATTTATTCTTATAAAATTTTCATCTTATTTATTATATTCCGGTTTGATAGCGGTTCACAACCGGTTGAACCTTTAAACCTTAAACATTTCCTTCGACCGGTTCGTGTCCGGTTCGATTTTTAAAACATTGTTCTCAAGTACTGTATCTTTCCATTCTTTTATTGCGAAGATTTGTGTCAGATAAATCCAACTTTATCACCTATTATATGATATTGCATCTCAAAATCAGCAACGTACGTATTTATTGTATGCATCGCTCTGTGTTTTTATGAAAGTCCAGATTTTGGGTCGATAAGTTTTACTGTTCAGTCAAGTAAAGACAACCAAAATTTATTACTGATTGCGCTGTTCGCCCTTAACCTCCAAAGTCACAATGCACGATAGCGACTTTCATGCTAAAGTCTTGCTTCTCAATTTTGGGTGCACCTTTTCTAGGGGAAGAATTTACAATATCCTCTTTTGTCTTAAATAAAAAAAATTAGTTGTGTGTTTCGAAGAACCTTGTAAATTAGTCATCTGATACATATCAAGTGCAGAAGCCCCATATACACATTGAAGATGCAAATTTGAAAATAATACAAAGATATATTATCCTAGAAAGTAAGAAGACTGATAAACCACAACTTTAAGCAACAATGTTTAACGGCTTCTAATATATTGGGCAAAAAATCTCCTTTGAAGTTTTTAATATTGTCAACAAATGTAGATGCAAAACAATTATTAAGAAATCAAATAAATGAATACATATAAGATTCACATAAAGATATACTATCCTACAAATTAAAAAGAATGATAAACTACAACTTTAAGCAACAATATTTGACAACTTAAAATATATTGGGAAAAAATCCCTTTGGGAATACTGAATTTCTTAATATTATCAGTACATCACATGCAGATGCAAAACAATTCATAAGAAAACAAATAAATGAATACATATAAAATTTACATTGTTACAAATCAAATGTAAACAGAAACAAACAACAAATATATACGCGCCTTTGACTGACAGCAAGACCTGCAAAAAAAATATACTAACTGCTTAATTCTTGAAAAAAAGATTAGTCACATGCAATTGCAGTAACACAGAAGAGAACAAAGAATTGACTACCTCCTACTTGTTCAATGTGTCTTGTTAATGTCAGCCTCAACCTTGCAGAAGCAACATCCCATATCTGGTCAACCAAACTCGAGAAGAAAATAACACTTTTAACATATCATTCTACTGATTGTTTTGAGAATTGTGAAGCTGTTTGATGACATAATAGCCAAACCAGAAACAATAAGTGTAAATAATCATAATGAAACCTATAGAGTTTTTATCTCAGCCGTTTTCCATTAATAACAACTCAAAAGGATTTTATTAAAGAAGACTGCATTGAAGCTTCTACATCATCACCATCATATGTCACACAATTAATTGACTATATTACCAATGGAGAGAACTCCTTTTGAATACAAACACCACAAAAACATATAAAGAAAAAAATCTCAAGAAAAGAAAAATAAGGAACAAGATTTGGTAAAAATGAACCAACGCATACCTTAAGAGGCTGTAGCAGTTGAGTCCTTAGCTTGGCTATCCTGGCGTTCAGCTGACCAAGATGGTACTTTGCATAAAAACTTTGGAATTAAATAAACTTCACAAAAGCAACATATTCAACAACTCTATCAATCAAGAACTAAAGATAAAGGAAAACAAATCATCTACGCACATATATAATGGCACACTACAGATATAATACTTGTGGCTTTATTTTCTGAATTCGGGCCATCTCAGCTTCAATTTCTTTAATGTTCTTAATAATCCCCATATTTTCTCCAACTGACTAAGACCATCAAAAGAAAAAAAAACAGACATAAAGATTTAGTCTTTAACAATAATCATCATGCCTTTTTCATTTTCAACAAAAACATATGCAAGTCGACATTCTTAAGAGGACTTATAAACTCAGGAAAATCAGATTGAAGCAACATATTCAACAATGTTATCAATCAAGAACTAAAGATAAACGAAAACAAATAATCTACACACATATACAATGACACATTACAAATATAATACCTGTGGCTTTATTTTTCTGGGTTCGGGCCATCTCAGCCTCAATTTGTTTAATCTTCTCAATAATCTCCATATTTTCTCCAATTGACTAAAACCATCAAATGGAAAAAAACATATAGAAAGATTCAGTCTTTAATAGTAATCAACATGCCTTTTTCATTGTCAACAAAAACATATGCAAGTCGACATTGTTAATGGGACATACAAACTCAGAAAAATTAGATTGAAGCATGATATTCAATAACGTTATCAATAGGAGGAGAGAGAAAGAGAAAGATTCAGTCTTTAACATATTCAACAACATTATCAATCAAGAACTAAAGATAAACGGAAACAAATAATCTATGCACATATATAACAACGCACTACAAATGTAATACAGTGGCTTTATTTTTCTGGGTTCGGGCCATCTCAACCTCAATTTTTTTAATCTTCTCAATAATCCCTATATTTTCTCCAGCTGACTAAAACCATCAAAAGGAAAAAAACAGATGGAAAGATTCAGTCTTTAACAGTAATCAATATGCCTTTTTCATTTTCAACAAAAACAGATGCAAGTCGACATTATTAATGGGACATACAAACTCAGGAAAATTAGATTGAAGCATGATATTCAATAATGTTATCAATAGGACGGGAGAGAAAGAGAAAGATTCAGTCTTTAACAATAATCAACATGTGTTTTTCATTGTCGACCAAAACAAATGCAAGTTGGACCAATACATACGTTAGGAGGCTCCAGCAGTTGAGTCCTCAGCTTATCGTTAAACTGAGAGTCGTCACCTGAGAAGAAGCCGGAGGAGGAGGAGAGAGAACAACAACGTTATCAATCAGGAACTAAAGATAAACGGAAACAAATAATCTACGCACATATATAACCACGCACTACAAATATAATACCGGTGGCTTTATTTTTCTGGGTTCGGGCTGTAACTTTGAGCTGCCTTTTATGGCCTTAGATTCCCATAAGTCATCAGAAAAAGGTGAGGAAATGTTGATCCTAAATAAGCTCCATCAATATCTGTTTTTGTTAATGTATGGAAATAGTAAGTAGACCATTATAGATGTGCTATCAATTTCTAATTGAAACATGACCCAACTTCTGTGTCATTCGCATCATGAGCATAATGGTAGCTCAACTATCAGATTTGAATTTGATTTGGATATTGATGAAGTAAATATAGAAACATGAACAAAAGGAATATTAAAAAAAGATTGTATAATTCCAGCAAATGTAACCACATGCAAACTTATTTTGGAAGAGGAAAGATCAGATGACTAAAAATCATTGATGAAATGGAAGGATACTGCCTTGATACTTGGATCGTGGATAATATATGTCCTCACATTTAGGACAGTAGATTTTAACAGTACTTGAATGAGGAATATCTGATTGACCAATCGGAAGGCAAGGTTATTGTTAATGGACATTTTGTATTAATTTTTGATACATAATTTGCTAAACTCTTATCCATTTAATATTTAAATTGCACTAATTAAGAGCTGTTTATTTTAATGTTAGGAACATATTGGATTTGGATGATGAAAGCAAAAAAAAAGTCAAAAATTGGGAGCTCTTTACACCTAACAAAATACGACAATTTGGCTTGGCAAAAATAATTAAAAAGGTACGAAGCTAGCTAGTTGGCAGTGGAGGAGAGAAGCTTTTAAAAAGCTTAGAAGACTTAGGGAGTTGAAAACGTTGAAGAGAGGAAATAAAAAGCCAAGGAAGCAATGGCGACAACAAATAAAGGAGAGCATGAGATTATAGACTTTCAAGGGATAGAAAATAAATGGTGAATGAAGCTGGTGGTATAGAAGGTTGGAGCAAAATGTGGTTATGCATGATAAATGAGAGGTGTGGGACCGTTAGGTTTAAGGGATTTTGAATACATAGAAACATCATCTTGGAGGCATTTGACGGCACAACAAAAGAAAGGCAGCTGGCGGCAATAAAACAAAGAGAGAAAGGAGAGTTGGCGGCGCAAAATGGGACACAACAGCTGGCGAAGGTGGACCAAACTCAAATATTAATTGTCACATCAAGACATAGGACAAAAAAAGGATGCAGCTGATGTAAAGATTGGAGAAAAATGTGTTTATATGCGTGAATTTAGGCATGAATGAGGGGCGTGGATATTGAATAGGGAGAGCAACATCACACAAATTACAGTAGCCTCCATATGCCTCCATTTTTTCCATACACAAGAGAAAAAAGAAAATAAAAACAGCCTCCACCGAAAAATCTTAGAATTCCACACGTTGAGCTGGGAGAGGATTTTGACTCCAGCACTCACCAACGTTACACTAAAAAGAGAGGGAGACGTTGAGCTGGTGGAAGCAAGCAGCGTGGGTGTGTGAGAAGAAAGAAGAAGCCGGTGGTGGCATGAGAACATTGTGAAGCTGGTGGCACTCATGCAAGCAGCTGGTGGCTTGAAGACTTGACAGCTGGGGAGAAATAGAAGAAACACGTTGCTGTTGGGCTTGAAATAGGACGTGAGCAACTGAGAAGAAACACGTTGCTGATTGGTGGAGATAAAATGAAGGTAAACTAGTGGTGGCTAACGTTACACCACTTAGGAGGACAGCTATGGAGAGGAGAAGACATTAACCTGGTGGAGACTTCTACGTAGCTGCTGGTAGAAATGTAGACACGTTGAAGGAGAGGAGGACTGAACAACCACTCACTCAACATTGGCAGCGCAAGAAGTTTTTTTGGTCAGCTAATAGAGAAACACTTTAGAAGCTAGGAGAATAACGCAGAGAGCCGGAGAAAAAGCAATGTGAAGCTAGAGAAAAGCACGCGAGAGCTATCGAAAAAAGGGGGTGTTTTTAAATTTTTCTTTATTCCTTATTTATTTTAATTATGTGGATTTAATCAATGCCAACATATATTATGACCATGATTTATGTTACATTGATAAATATGTATGAGTAAGTTTTTCTTTTCGGTTAAGGTTAAGATTGATATTGGATTAGGATAATTTTTGTGATATTGATTTTTGCTTGATTGAATACATATTTAGTCCTAATTTAGCTTGATCACTTAGATTAAAACCTTAGATGATTGAATGCCACAACCAATGGGATTTAATTTGTCGAAAAATTAATCAAGCGACATACTTGAGACTAAAGAGTAGACCAATTATAGAATCTTGTGTGAGGATACCTAAGATTAACGAACTTAATTTTAGGCTTCTTGTCTTGAATGCCTTTTATTCTGAATTATCTATGAACTAAGTGGGTAACTCGGATTTAGAAAAGAAGGGAACATCTATGAACATTGGGTTCGTCTTGCTTAAGTGAAGTATTTCCTAAATCAATCCACCGTTACAATTTTATTTTTAGTGTCCAATCCAATTGAAATCTAATACCTTAACCGATTTTTATCATTTGATTAAATCTAGTCATTTTTAATTCATACCTTGCAATTTTCATATTTCCTTGATTTGCTTACTTTATTTTATTTTATTTTATTTTCAAATCAATTAATTTTTGATCGTCTGAGTAATTTTTCATCGTTTAATTTAATTGTGTTGCGTGTTGAAGTTCCCTTGGGTACGATATCTGCTGGACCCCGTTCCCGGAGCCCAACTATCCAGAACAAAAACACAACCGAAGACCATTGGACTCGAATCCCGACTCCCGAAGCTGAACCCCAGATGACTCGTCGGGACTGACGAAGGAATTGAAATGCGGAAGCAATACATGCAACAAACATACATTCTCATTCACAAGCAAAATCAAATAAATTTCATACCATCAAGGTTTACAAGTGTCATACAATTCATGCTTAAACAAATACATCAGAATGCTCGATGATCGTAT
>JAOQMR010000008.1:1074835-1102912 GCA_027563865.1 Erythroxylum pelleterianum
CTCCACAAGTCCTTGGAGGGTATGGAAACTAAAGAAATACTGGTGTGATAATGAAAAGTTTCAATTAGTGGTTGGGAAATTGGACTGGTTGAGCAAAATATGTTGGGAGTTAATCACAACATTTGAAATTAGTATTATTATAAGTAATGTATAATAATTATTTCATAAAAACTTAGAAAATCCAAATAATATTTGGAAGGAAAATATCAGAGTCCTAAATTTGAAGAAAAAACACATTCATAAGGTCTGGGTTTTAGAGCAGTCGTTTGGATCAAAACGACACCGATTCGATCGTTTTTCGTGGCAACGAATATAACAAAGCTTGATTGAAAAGCGATCAAGAAGGCTCTCCCCGTACCCTCACGCCCTTTATTGACTCCTCAGGATCCAGAAAAAACTTGCATCACTTTCCCGCGAAGAAAGCCAAAAGGGAAAAAAAAAATCAAAAATCAAAATGTCACACAGCGACACTATCCCTCTGAACACGTCGTCCCAATCAGACATCGACGAGATCGAGAATCTCATCAGCGCCAGCGTCCAATCGGGCCCCGCTACGGTTCAACCCGCCCGCCCACGGAGTCCCCCCCGAATCCCTGTCTCCAGCCTCCCTCCCCCGCTTCCGCCGACTACTCAGAAGCTGCCGCCTGTACTGTCGGCTCCCCCTCCTCCTCTGCCTCTTTCTAGTACTTCTATCGGGTCGACCGGGTTCGGATCTGCCCCAGATACATTGACGGAGCCTGTTTGGGACACGGTGAAGAGAGATCTATCGAGAATCGTGAGTAATTTGAAGCTTGTGGTATTCCCCAACCCGTATCGGGAAGATCCAGGCAAGGCGTTGAGGGACTGGGATCTGTGGGGCCCCTTTTTCTTCATTGTATTTTTGGGTCTTATTCTCTCTTGGTCTGCTTCGGTTAAAAAGGTGAGTTTTAAATTTCTAAACGACGATTTCGTTCTAGTAAATGTGATTACTAGCTCTTTTTAGATCTTATGTTACTGTAATTGTTCTGAATTGGAATCTTTTTCAGCTATGTAATGAATTGGTAAACTGAACAGTTACGAAATGTGAAATCTTTTTCAGAACGAATTGGTGGAAGTGAACAGTTAGGAAATTTGAACTCTTTTAAGATATAGAATGACTTAGTGAAAGTGAACAGTTAGGAAATTTGAAATTTTTGAGAAATTCCTTATTCATATGCTCATTAATAGTCAGAGGCAATGCTTTTCTGGAACCTAGATATGTGTAATTTGCTGGACGTATGTTCAATTTTGTTATGCTACCCAATTGATCATACTCGTTCTTTCTTGATTGAAATGAATATTAGTATATCTGAATATGTATGACGAGCATTTCATGTTCTTCTGCACACACTGTTCCTGTTTTCTATGTTTCCGCGTCTACGAATCTTGTCCTTTCGAAATTTGAATTTTTGCTTTTTTATTTAAAGAGACCTATTTAGATTTTTGAGTTATTTTGACATTTTTCTTCTTGGTGGTGCAGTCTGAGGTATTTGCTGTGGCATTTGCACTTCTTGCTGCAGGTGCTGTCATCTTGACATTGAATGTTCTGTTATTGGTAAGTCATTCGCTCTCTTTTGAGTGTGTGCGCATTTTTGTGTGCTGCTGGTGCTTACATTGCATTAAACACCAGCTAAGCTCGACTTTATGTTTAAATTAGTATTCTTTCTTAAGGATTTGGTAGGTCCTCACGTTTTTAGTTCCATTCATTTTTCTAGAGGATGGAAAGTATAACGCGACATGATAAAATATATTACATTATGATGCTTTAAAATAGTGAATACATGACTAGTTGTTTCTTCTTTATGTCACTTCAGGGTGGACATATTATCTTTTTCCAGAGTTTAAGCCTACTCGGTTATTGTCTCTTTCCCCTAGACATTGGTGCTCTTATCTGCTTATTGAAGGATAACGTGGTTCTGAAGGTGACAGTGGTATGTGTAACATTGGCTTGGAGCTCATGGGCTGCTTACCCATTCATGAGTTCAGCAGTCAATCCCAAAAGAAAGGCCCTTGCACTCTATCCCGTCTTTTTGATGTATGTATCTGTTGGCTTTCTCATCATTGCCATTGATTAGAGCATCCTCAATATTTATACAGAATTTTGGCAAGTCAGTGCAACTGACGCGCATGAGTACATAGGAAATTTAGTGATGATTATTTTTTTTTCCTTTTGTTTCTTTTTCCATTGACCATTTTTGGGACAACATGTTTACAACACAATCTGAAAATTACTTCACTGCCTTTCTGAAAAAGGGGGAATTTGGAGACACAAGCTCAGAGAGCACTCTGAGACAACCTGAAGGTGTATGTACATATGGGCATTGAATATGGTTTTGTTAAGAATTTGTGATAATTATTTTTGACATATGTTGGCCAATATTATCCCATACACCATTTTACTGTAAAAAACAACTTTGGATGAATAATGTTTTTTCGAGCGCAAAGATTATCTTTATCACAAGTAATTGAAGTTTTAGAGGAGGAAGATATAGGATTACTCTAAATTCAGGGGCTCGTTCATCAATGGGTCTCTTGTTGCATAACTTCAATTCAAATCTTCAGCAGCACCAGTAGGTTAATTCAGAAATACTATATCTGTTTTTCCTTTAAAATATACTATTATAACTTAAAAACTCGAGCAGGATACAAGGAAGTGGCATGTATTTCTCAGACTAAAAGTAAAACATTGGTGACTTACTGATATAAGCTTCAGAAACATATTCTTTATTCAATCTTGTTTTTGATTATTTTGTTCTATTTACCTATATCTCTTCTCTTAAAAACAAAGGGAAAAAAAAAAGATTCTTCTTGCTTCCTTGTACTTGTATGTGCAGAGTAAACTTTGTACGTGCAAAAATGTCTGCAACCCAACAGCTGTAAAATATGCTGTTTAATTTGTGACCATAGTTTTGTTTTGGTTTACGGGTACGTACGGTCATGCTGAGACAAAAAATGACAGAGAAGAGAGAACATACATAGGGTTGAGATTGGTTTACTTGTTGGGAGAGCTTTACTTGCAAATGTGGGAATTCGCAGGGTTGGATGTTTTTGGCATGTGAAGGGACCAGTTGAAGTAGAAATGCAGAAAGGAAAAGATTGTAGCGAAGCAGACCCTAAGAGAAGATGATTCTCTCTTTGTCTTTAACATTCAAAATAAAATAATAAAAAAAACCATATGCAGAGCAGAGGGCAATAGAGTTACAGGAACTAGTGCCAGACAGAGGTAGATCTCTGGGACAATGAGCCTATTCATGACCCTTCCCCTCCCTACCAATTAACCTAACCTAACCTAACCTAACCTAACCCAAGAAAACAAACAAAACCATACATAACTGGTGAGAGCCACAGACTGCCCAGAGATTGATTCGTAATCGTATCACTTGAAAAAAGGGTATTGTTTTTTAATTTCGTCTTATACTTATTACTATATACAAGTAATGTGAGGAAGAGATTGTTTATAAACGTTATTTAGCAGTACCAATCGCTGAAGTACAAGGGCAGATCACCTTTATACACATATTGGAACTGATATGCATTATTTTTCTTCATCAATTACACACAAACGGTCCATTGTAGACCTGCAAAATGGACGGCACCGACATAGAGGAATCAGGAAGTAGCGATGGACATTTGGACCCTCTTTTTCTGAACAACATACGTTGAACACGTAGCATGAGGAAGAGGAAGAGGACTCTAGCTTCTTTAAATACTGGAGTACTATTCGTTGGTGTCCTACTGTATCTGAAAAATCTTATCCAGACAAAGGGTTGTCCACTTTTCTTTTCATAAATGAAATTTATTACGAAGATAAAACTTACAAGCGCAGAAATAAAAATTTCGTGTCTCAGACGATTCAGACAGGGCTCCTCTGCACACACCCCATCATAACAAACCTATACGTTATTGTGTAGCATCATTATGGGGTCAGCAGTTTTCAGAACCATCAGGACTTGGACAGGTGGGATTTTAATTAGATTAAAATTAATTTTCTAATCAAAATCAAGGAGGGAGAATATCCGATACGTAATAATAAACAAACAAAATCTCAATCTTAAAAAGATTTTTCTCATGAAACTTTTGAATTGGACAGGACTGAGAGATTCCAGCACTCATAACCCATTTTGATTTTTTTTTTCCTGTTAATTGAAATGTTTTGACATGTGAGCCTAAAAGGTGTAGAGGGATCTAGGAGAGCTGCCTTTTGAAGATGCAAATTTAATTCACTGGATTTAATACAATAAGATGGTTGTTTCTTAATTTGGAAAAGGAAATGCTTTTCTTGGCAAGTGGCATGCATAAATCTCAATCAAGTAATGAACTCTGGACAGAAGTTTCCTTCTTTCCAAACATTTTTCATTGAATTGGCAACTACTTGGAAATTTGTTTGTTTATTTAAGAAAGGTCATCTCTTTTTTTTTTTTTTAATTTCACAGTGCTCAGCAGAAAAGACTTGTTCAAATTCTCTAGGAAAATATGTCCAACAAAACCTCCTGTAAATCACTCAAGTCCAGCCTCTCCAACACCACCAACATATAGGGTCCATCTCTGATCTTCTCCAACCCAAAACTCCAAATACCCTTTTTGTTCTTTTCCCTCTCTCCAATTGCTGTTTTCCTTGTACTTGTGTGATATATCCCTCTCTCGGCCACCTAATGCATCTCAATCTCCTTTGCTCTTTTAATGCCTTTTACTTTATTCCCTCTCTCCCTCAACACATTTTCCAGCGGCCATCAAAGTTCCAACTTTCAAACCCACCAACACTTTCTCTATAAATTGAACAAAGGCTTCTCTGCTAAAATCCAAGAAGAGAGCTCAACTCTTACTGTCTTCTCTTCTTGTGTTCAAAGTTGATGACACAATTAACACACATCCAACACCATTCCTTTCCAGCTTAACACAAAGATTCAATCTTTTCAGCTTTTTGTGTCAACAATCCACTCCAAAAGGCCATCCTGACATAACAAACTACGAACAGAAGAAAGCAACCAAAATGAAGGAACATTGGACATCTTTGGCTTCAGTTCTGGGTGTGTTGGCCTTTTGCCAGAGTCTCCTCCAAGCTTTATTTCCACCGGAACTCCGCTTTGCTACTCTCAAATTCTTCAACAGGGTCTTCAACATGTTCTCTTCATATTGCTACTTTGATATCACTGAGATCGATGGGGTCAACACCAATGAGCTCTACAACGCTGTGCAGCTCTACTTAAGCTCCTATATTTCGATCTCCGGTAGTCGTTTGAGCCTCACACGAGCTCTCAACTCCAGCGCCATAACTTTTGGTCTCACGAACAATGACACCATCATCGATACGTTCAATGGTGTGACAGTTCTCTGGGAGCATGTTGTGACTCAGAGACAAGCTCAGACCTTTTCATGGCGTCCATTGCCTGATGAGAAGAGAGGATTTACACTACGGATTAAGAAGAAAGACAAAAACTTGATTCTGGATTCATATCTTGATTACATTATGGAGAAGGCTACTGACATCAGAAGGAACAATCAAGATAGGCTTCTGTATACGAATTCAAGAGGTGGGTCGTTGGATTCAAGAGGACATCCATGGGAGTCTGTTCCTTTTAAGCATCCGAGTACTTTTGATACTCTTGCTATGGACCCTGTGAAAAAAACAGAGATCATGGAAGATCTGAAAGATTTTGCAAATGGACAAGCGTTTTATCAGAGGACCGGAAGAGCATGGAAGAGAGGTTATTTGCTTTATGGACCTCCTGGAACTGGGAAATCGAGTATGATTGCTGCTATGGCAAATTATCTTGGTTATGACATCTATGATCTAGAATTAACAGAGGTTCACAACAACTCAGAGTTGAGGAAACTTTTGATGAAGACAAGCTCGAAGTCGATAATTGTCATTGAAGACATCGATTGCTCTATTAATCTGAGTGACCGAAAGAAGGCTAAAGGGAACAACGGGTCAACGGGAAGGAGTTACTATGACCCGGATATGCGATCTGGGTCGGGTTGTGGAGGTGGTTCTGGTGGAGAAGACGGTGGAAATTCGATAACGTTGTCAGGATTATTGAATTTCACTGATGGGTTATGGTCATGTTGTGGCAGTGAGAGGATTTTTGTGTTCACAACAAACCACATTGAGAAACTAGACCCTGCATTGCTTAGAAGTGGCCGAATGGATATGCACATTTTCATGAGCTACTGTTCCTTGCCTGCATTGAAAATTTTGTTGAACAATTATCTCGCGTATGAGGAAGGTGACTTGCAGGATGAGATGTTGAAGCAATTGGAGGATGTGATGGATAAGGCAGAGATGACTCCTGCTGATGTCAGTGAGGTTTTGATCAAGAACAGGAGGCACAAGGAAAAGGCCGTGAGTGAGCTAGTCGAGACATTGAAAGAAAGAGCAGAAAGAAACTTGAAGGATTTGAAGAATAGTGGTGTGAGAGAAGGGGATTTCGAAGGTTTTGAGGACGAAGAGCAAGAGAAGAGAGCACTGGACAGTCCTAAAGATGGTTGTGACTGTGATCAGGAAAGTTGCAACAAAGAAGATAAGGAAGACAAAATCAACTAGTGAAATAAGATTTGCCTATTTTAAGTGTTTTAGAAAGGCAACGGTGATAAAATGCGAATTGGGTTGAATGGATTGGAGTCTTGAAATCTTCCAAATTTTGTTGGTGGAAACTGTTAAAGAAAGAGATAACATTAGATCCTCCAAGTTTTCTATCCATGTTGAATATATATAAATTATATAATATTTATCTCTGATCTTGTGCCTAATTAATATAATGAAGTAGTATTGTCCCTACGTGACTAGTGGATAAGCTTATTTTGAAGAGGGTCTTGGTTGGCCATGTGAGATTTTCGCTTATATGTTAAAAACTTTTTTACCCACTCTCTTATCAATCTGTGCCTTTCTTATTCTATGCACATGCACACACATCCTATCGTGGGATTGGTGTCGGAATAAGGCTAAGGCCTTAAGGTACATTTGCCAACTAGCAAGTGTTTAAGTGCATGCTTGGGTTGGGATGCACATGGAAGTAGTGCATATCCCAATTGCAAGTTTAATTTATGGTTGCTGAGAGATCTCTGTTTCTCTTAGATATACCCTTTCGAAAGCTCTTTTTTCCTATTCCTTTTGCCCTTTTGATTGGCGGTGGTGCTCAGTCATAGTGCCGTACACCAAACTTGGCAATTAGTAAGGTTGGTAAAGCAGAAAGTAAAACGTGGAAGCTCTGTGAAAGTGAAGTGTTTGCCTGAGATGGGAGAATTTAGGCAGGGAGGCTTAATTGATCGTGAGTTCTACACATATCATTGAGTGGGGAAAAGAAGAAAAGGTCTCATGACATCCTCAGTTTTTTTTGAAAACTTTTCAACTTGGTACTTTGGCTTGTCCTTTTCCAATTATGCAAAAGTATTTGGTAATAACATCACGAGGAGGGCATAGAAATTTTGTGGATAGGATCAGAGGGGCAATTTCGGTGCTGAGATCAACGTAATTGGAAATGGGAAGCAAGTAAACCATCCAAGGATTTCATGTTGGAAAAAAGAAGGATTGAGTAGCTAAAGTGAACCAAAAAGTCTACTCTTACAATGAGAAAAAGGTTGGCACTTGATTTTGTTGTTTGTTTTGGTTTCGGTCCGTTGAGTTGGAAAGGCATTTCATTGTCCAGCTAACCCCAGACAGCTCGAAAAGTTATAACCTTCGCTGTTAATCAAATAATCATTATCTGTTTTATTAAATCTTATCCACGTATTTATATAAAATTTACATAAATATATAAATAAAATTAATTAAAATAGAGTTAAGTTGTTAATCATGCAAAGCATAAACATGATAATTTTATAAATCAAATTTTACTCTGTTTAATTAAATCTTATCCACATATTTATATAAAATTTAAGTAAATGTGCGGAAAAAAAAAGATTGAAATAAGGTTAAAATTCTTATGATACAAAGGATTTCATGTGTGAAAAGCGTGCCCTGATTAGTGTGCGAAGGAAATTAAATGATAATGACATATCCAACTTTTTCTTCTTCCCTATTCTCTCTATTTAGATGTGTACAACTTAAACAGTAATTAATTAATCCAGAAGTGAATCGAATAATAATAATTTGACAATAATGTTCGGATTTAGCAGTTTTCATGCCCACTTTATATGATTCATAAATTATAACAATTATTCTATTATATACTTCGTCTATTTCCATGCAACTCATAAAGTCTAATAGCATCGTAATCATATCAATGTGGTCCTTGTAACTTTATTAGTTGTGGCATATATGCCAATAGAATAAGAAAAAGAAAAACCAGCGGTGATCAAAATATCACATGCATGCAAATTAGGGTTTATAAAAAATATATATGCAATTGGCGGTTTTTTGTTTCCAACGTATATTATTGTTTTGAAGGAGAAACATATATATTAAGAAGAATAATGCAAATGTTTTGATTAGTTTTGAAGACATGGTCTACGAATTATTAGTTTATATCCTTCAACTATTCAACTGGTTGTAGTTTGGTGATAAAATTATTTAAAAACATTATTTATCTCGCACATATTTAGACATATTTGATAAAGTCCATGAGATATTTATACATTGCAAATGAAATTTCAGTGAGATTATAATTATGAAAATCATATTGTATTTATATGTTAACCATAAATTTTTCCTAGTCATTATTCTATTAAGATTGGATATTTTTCATTATGAAGTAAGTAGTTGATCTCTTAGACGACTAAAGTATGAAGATACTTAAACAAACATGTAGATGTTTATTAGAAAACAAGTTTACTAAACTGACCCGATATGAGAAGTTCATTTGAAATGTTACTTATATGTCTATGAAAATTCTTATTGTGATGATCGTATAAGTGATCATTTGACTTGAAGTTTCTAACTTGTGTAGGAATTGTTATGTTTTGATACTACTTATGACATATTATAATTATAGGTCATTCAGTCGATAGTCATTAGATATATCATGAACTATACAGAGGTAGTTGTATAATCAAGATATGATTCATCACCCTGAAGTAATCAGGGAGAATGTTCTATTGTTCTAGATTAGTATTGATTCGGAAAAGTCTTAGCCAAGGTGAAATGACTTTTTATAAATAGTTTACAAATGTCATTAATTGAGTCAATAGTTAACGACGAAGAATTAATACCATGGGACTCAAAAATAGAATAGACATTCACTATTTTCATGTTCTATATTTAATTGAAACATTGTATAATGAAATGATTGAATTATGCTAAAAAAATCATGCACGGAAAGATATGTCAAAGCTACTTTGATATTCTTAAATATATGGATAGTCATGATGCGTTGTCAAACGTCAAACTTGATCTATAATTATAAATTGTTTAATTGAATAATTAAATATATTCTAATTATAAATTAAAATTACAATTTATAATTATTGTCAACATATTTGAGAACTTAATGAGTTACGTAAAGAACAAGTTGAAGAGAGCAAAGATATTTTAATCAAGTTACACTTAATTATAAAGTTTGAGAAATTTTATGATTAAATATGAGATATTGGTTCTTATCTGGGCATAATTGATATTTAATTAGAATTATTTGTAATTCTAATTAAAGTTTAATTGAAATTAGAATTAAATTATTAAAACATCTGAAACTTATTATAAATAGACTTAAGCTCTAATAAAGCTAGCACTTATTGCTTAACCCTCTCTAAAGAGTTACAGAGTTTTCTTAATATGTTCTGTTAATGCTATTAAAGGTCAGACACTTGTGCAGTTACAATAGTTGAGATGGATTAGTTTTGAAAACAGTTCATAACATATGGCAAGAAAAAGATCAAGCTTCAAAATAAAATATGAATTAAGATTCATGCTTTATTATGATTTATACGTTAATCATTTTATAAAATTAAAGTGATATTAATTTTCAAGAAAAAAATGTGAAAAAAGTTTTGTAATTATTTCGTAACGGTCGGGATCAGATTCCGTTCCAATTTCCCAACTTGGATTTCTTACTAATATCAACTTCAATTACATGCAAGGACAAAATTATACATACATACATATATACATACATACACACACATGCACACGTACATACATATAGATATATAGATACAAACATATATGTATATATATTGTAAATGAGAACTCTATACATATATCACATTATTCAAGAGGAATGCAGTAGCGAATTTGGGCAAATGTCAATCTCAAGTAGGGATCCTTAGATCCCACATTCCCTTTCATCGTAAAACTTGTTGCATAATAGTAGTCTGATGGCCAAATCTCCATAGCGATATATTGTCTCTATCACATCTGTTTCTAGTCTGATCTTTCATTACAACAAGCCACAATAATCTATCAAAAAGACTAAACACATCAGAACTTTTCATGGCATTGATGACTACTGAAATGTATCGCACTCCATCGATAAAGACATCTTTCCTACCCACTTCGCGATCCATGCATGATATAAATATATGTATGCATTATGTATACATATTCTCTTTTTCATTGACAGCACTTGATACACCATCTTTTATTCTGTTTGTTCGCCATTAAAAGCATTTGAATGCCCCACAAAAGGACATCAAATTGACTGGTAAGGTTGGCAATTCCCTTACCGACAACTAGTCCTCCGATGCTGCCCTTTGCCGGGCATTTTCAAGTAAAGCATAAGTTCGGTCGTGCCTGTGATTAGATCCTACCTTTTTTTCCAAAGAGAGGATCTTAGACCGGTCATTGGGTTATATAACTCCTGGAATTGGTGGAAGTGGGAAAGGTTTATCCGACAATTAAAATTCATTGGCTAAAAATCGTCAAAATGAGAATCAAATCCTTCCTTTCTTCGAGCCTTCCACCAAACACGAAGCAATGTCCATCAATTCAGGCCACATTTTGCTCGAATGATCATAAATTGGACATGCTCAAACTTAGTTTAAAATAGATTCTCTGGAATTAAATCACTCGCAAGGATTAACGAATGCCATATTGGCTTTCTCCATACTCCCGATTGGGTAAATATTGGTTAAACAAACTGTTATTGTATACTAATTTGACTGCACTATAGCCAATGATTAAAATAAAAAAATATAATATAATACTATATACTACCTGGCAACTTCTGATAGGGGTTCAAGCAAAGAAAGAGTGTAATCTACCTCAGAATCTTTCATAAGCATTCAAATAAAACTTTTTGAGCAGTCACTTTGAAAATGAAGCATAATCTACAGAATCTTTGCGCATTCCCTTCAAAAAGGAAAATCCAGCATTGACATAGATGTCTGAAAGAAGAAAAGAGAACACGAAGACAGAAGCAAGTACGACTTGTGATGTAGTCTTGGAGACGGATGGCTGAGGTTCTTGCAGATGGTAATAGAGACAGGTAGCCAACTCACATACAATTCAATATGTTTGTTTTTAGGTAAAAGCTTATATATATTTATTATCATTTTTCAAGCCTAAGGCATACATTGGTCTGAAGGAGCCACCACGAATAAGAATCAGTGCTAGTGTTTTCAAAAATCAGAATCCATCTTAAATTTTTATATATCAATCGTCAAGAAGTAAGTATTTAGACTAAAATGTACGCAAAATACATACAGCCGTTGAATTATTCTTTTCAAAAGTTGTAAAAAGAGATTGGATTCGAGCAACCTTTTTACGTGTACATGCCGTGTTAATCTCCATTCTCCACGTTGAACGCATCTTGCATGTCTGAAATGGGTTCGTCAGCTTTTTCTTCTCTCTCCATTTTCAGTTCCCAAGAGCTGGGAACAGTGAATTAACCAAAATCAGAATATACTTTTTGATTACCCCTTTTCTTTTTTAATTAAAATTTGTTACAATAGATTTATCATTGAACTGAAGGCAGGTTGATAGATAAAAATAAAACACAATTGCATAGTAGTAATCTATCTGCCACCAAGATTTGTGGATATAACATAAACCACATCAGGCATCGATCCTTTGACATGGGGAGGTTGGGGTTGACTAATGTAATAAGAGGATGAATGGAAGAAAATATTACACGCATGCGCCTACATACAGATAACAACGAGGAAGATATTAAGAGATCTCGAAGTAGACATGTTGAGAAACGAAGAGTCAATATTGTCAGCAGAAGTTATCTCTGAGTTGTTACCTTAACAGAGATTAGTCTCATGTACAAGAAAAATGCCAAACTTAAAAGAGCAAATTCAAGCATAGCTGCCCAGTTACTGCAGAATTAGATAACTATCAACCACATTTCAATAGCAAGTGAGATAACCATCAACACGTTAACAAATAAACCAAAAGCAATAATCCAAGACTTTGTTTTCGTGGTATAGAGGCAACTGTACTTTTTTTTTGTTTTTTTTCTAAAACATTAGCTTGGCGCTCAGCGCATATTATTCATATTAAAAGATAGAACGTTGTACAGAAAAAATGGAGGGCATACCCCCATTGAAGATCAGGCATAGAATTGGCCGCCCTAGCTATTGTATGAGCAACCTGATTCGCTGATCTTTTAACAAAAACAGTGGAAATAAACTGATGCTCCCTAAGAAAAGCTTGACAATCCTCAATGATCACCGAAAGATAGGAAGGAAAAGTCTATGTGGAGGTCAAGAAGTGGGTAAGGATTTGACAATCCGTTTCCACACAGATAGAAACAAAAGAGAAGCTTTTGATCTAGCTTAGAGTTTTCCGAAAACATAACGCTTCACCTATTAGAGGATCCCGCCACGCCGGTAAAAGCAACTGTACTTTTAAGTATGCTTACTTTTGCATTGTTATCATGCCAAATAATGAAATTACTACAGATTACAGGTGATAATAAACCTAGATCCCTAAGATTTAAACTTGAATTAAAAAAACTTTCAAGTTCAATTAAACTTATTTTAGTTTAATTGTCTATGATTAGTCATATTTGAAAATTTTGTTGAATCCAAACCTAATCAATTTCGAATATCTAAATTCAAATTCATTCAATTTATATTTGACTTATTAATTAGATTCAGATTAGTAATAGTCTAATAGAGGTGGGTTTTCTTTTAAACGCAGGTCGGGTTGTTGAAATTCACAGAAAAGGCCAGGATACAAATTCCTTGTCAGGTTGTTAAACCTTTCCCTCCGTTTTCTCTCCAGGAAAGTTTCCAGTTCAACTTTTTACCAAGTTCAAAACCTGAATCAGGAAAAGGGCTTTCACGAATATTTCTGAACTGGTACCAGTCGTCCCTGTTTAATGTTTGTGGTGGTCCTTTTCATCTCGAGCTTATAAATAACTTGAATCAGAAGCCGACCTTTGATGGGCTCTATATAGTAAATGGCCCAATCCAACAAAGCTGTATCATTGGATTTCTCTCGATTAGTAGGTCTTGTTTCCTTCCTGTTTGCTCTGCGATGGGTAACAATGTATCAGATGGGTCCTCATTCTATATTTTCAGTATAAATTGGCCATTTTTCTTAATCTACTGAGCATGCATTTAAGGATAATTTCAGCTGATGGAGTGATGATATCAATCCCGGCTTATCTCCAAGAAAAATTTAAGATCACAACAACATCAAAAGTGTAGTAAGATTCCTCATAAACTTTCCATATTGCATGTTCAACACAATTCCAAATAGCGATCAACGCAAATCGGTGCCCTCTATCATAAAAGTTGTTACAAAATGCAATGAATGTTCAGAAGTAGCTAAACAAGGAGGCTAGAACTCAAGACCATGTTCACGTGCTGCTTCAGCAATGGCTTTTACTCGTCCATGATACAGGTATCCACCTCGATCAAAGGCGACTTTACTAATTCCTTTCTCCAAACAGTATTTTGCAATGAGTTCACCAACCCTCTTAGCTACATCCTAATGTGAAAAATGATGCATTCAGAACATAAACATAAATGAGCAGAAATCAGATGAGTAGGTGAGAACAAAGAAATGAACATTAAAAAGTTGGTGAGAATGTCCAATCAGATGCAGAAGACAGTTAAACCTAAGCTAAGAGTTACCCGACTAAAGTTTCCGACAAAGCTCACGCCATTGAAAGAAAAGGATCAATTAACTAGTTGGCCAACAAAATATGCAGATGCAGTAGACATCTCAGACACTAAACACATTGGCCTAGTACTGCCCCAGGCAGTCCCTATGTTACTATTGCAAGCTTACCAGGGTTGGACCAGCACTGCAGTCAAACTCTTCTGAGAGAGGCTTCTGCATTGTAGAAGCTGAAGCAAGAGTGTGCATCTTTGTATCATCAATCACCTGGACATAAAGATGCTTGTTGGAGCGGAAGACACTTAACCTTGGCCTATCTGGAGTGCCTTCAACCTAAACGAATTATAATCTTCAGAAATGGTTAATCTGTGTTTATTTCAAGTAGAAATCATCAGTTTAGATGAAGTGATGATATCACAAAAATATTTACCAACCCTCAAGGCAAAGAAAGAAGAAAAGCACTCCAACATAGCAAGCGTTGGATGTCATTGCATTAATTAGATGCACAGTAATTAAATCTTTCCCCAGTGATCGTGTAACTTGAAAATATTATCCAGGATATGACATAAGAAGCTTGACGCCGTCAATTTTTTTCAGAGATGATGAGCACAACTCTAAACTAACTTGTATCATCTACATATGGCTCAAAATTCTCACCTGGGTAGTTTGAGACCAAAATTAAGCTATCTCTAGACATATGTATCTCCTAATTGAGGCCTTCAACAGTTAGAAATGTCTCCCGATCTTCCCAAGTACAACAGTCAACACTGGAACAATAAATCACATAAAACAAATCTTCCCATGGATCATGTTGTGCTTGAATGACAGATTTTGAACCACACAATTCTTGAAAGATAATGACGAGCCTAACTCTTTTCCCATATCCTAAAGATTCAAGCTTTATCATTTTATAGAAGAAACCATCACATTTCGCAGGAGCTGACACAATTTCATCTAAACAAACTGTAAAAGCCCAAAATAACCGTGTTCTCCACAAAATCAGGCTGGACGGGAACTAAGGACAGGAAATAGACTATAGAATTCTTATTAATAAATGTTTCAGATAAAACTCGACCACTCTGCAAGTTGCTTCAATTGCGGAGTTAAACAAGACTTAGAAGTGCCTGTGAACATTTAATAATCCTAATAAACTTAAGCGCACTAAAATCAGTCGATGGCAGGCACAACACCGGCAGCGAATGATTTGAGCACAAAAACAAGTCAACAATTTGCAAACTCCAGATGGGCAGGACACTATATGACTAAAAAGGTTACCTTTTTTCTGATACGCTGGTGGCGGGCAATCCTGTTGTCTTGCCTTGTTCTGGCCTTTGCTTCAACACGCACCACGCTCGGACTTGGATTCTGACATGGTCTCGAATGAGAAGACGGCGGCGCTGCCACCAATGTCGAGAAATGGTGAACTCTGCCACCAAGAAACGAACTCCAAAGTGCCATCTTCTCTCACCTGCCAACAAGATAAGGATACTGTCTTTCACCTAGTTCCTCAACTTCTCTTATGCTGGAACATGTGGTTTAGTTTATGAAATTCCTGTTACGCTATAAGTACCCTTATCGTGCAATACGACGTAGTCTCTTGATCTCTTCTGACAGCCGAGATAGCGCGAACTGGGTAGACCCGTTTTACCCGGATCGATATCCTCAACCCTTATCACCCGGTTGAGTCGGTTCTGATAATTGAACCGGCCCAAGTTTCAGTGGCACTATGAAGGTGTCTCAGTCTAAACAGTGAAGTAGACATTCTTCCCTGCTTGTGCTTGCCGATTAATTTGTACCAGCTCCAAGGCTCGACCTTTACTTATTAAAAGTGAGCTCATCCATGGAGGAGAATAAGGTAGACCCAGAATTTGTCGTGCTTGTTTCATTCTTCTGTTGCTTTTCTCGTTTTTGTTCTGTATCTTATCTGAGGTTTTTTCATTGTCCTGCTTAGTGGCCCTAGGAATTCATGGTAAAACGAAAGAAATATTCGAGTATTTTTTTATTCAAACATCAGTATATATACCCTATTATCACTGGATCATACTTAGGCTGTTATTCTTCTCAGTTAACTTCATTGTACTGATACATGCTCTTTCTTCCTTGCTTTTTCTTTTCACTTTTTTTGGGCATATATGCCACCATTGAAAATTAAAACTTGAAACCATCTCTCGAAGATTGTTGTTTTAGATATTTGTAGTACTAGGTGGACATTGTGGAACGCGACTTCCTCTTCCTTTATTTTCTTATATGAACCTTTATCTAGCGTATATGTTTTTGTATGTTTTAGCTCTTGAATAAGCTTGTAATCCTTTGAGTTGCACATAAACGGTGAAGGACATTTATGCAGAATGCTATCTCAAGCTTGTATGGATTACTCTCAGTTTTATGTAACTCTGTTTTTACCCCTTCATGACATAATTATGATTTGCTTCCAGTTTTACAATAGAAGGAAATAAGAATCTAACTAGAGAAAGCTTCTTTTGTTCATTACAGCTACGTTCCACAGATGAGAACATAATGACTGGCGGTACTTGTATAATAGTTATTGAACTCTCTGAAGATGACTCCTTTTTTGATCAAAAGAAGGTGAGACTTGGGAAAATTAACTTTGCAACGTTTCTTTCTAGTTCTTCATTTAAAATGTGCTAGGGTAATGAATTGACGAAATATGGTATTGTTTCGCAAATTTGTATTTCAGTAAATTACCTGTTACTTGTGTAATTTTTTTTTCTGCAGAGTTATAGTTGTAGAATGTTTCAGCTTCAAGGAGGTGAAACATGCAAGAAAATACAGTTGTCTAAAAACTCATGCATATTATCTTAAGATCTAATATTTGAGATCAAATTACTTAATTGTTCTTGTTTTCTTTTCTTGGCTAATTCTTTTTTGTACTTTTCCTTTGAGTAGGATTTACTGCAGAGTAAGGGCTTTGACATCCGGGAGAAAATAGAGATTGAGGGCTCTTCATCTTCTGATCAAATTGCTATCGGTTTGGAAAAGATGCTTCAGATAGCAAGAATCATAAATTTGGATGAGGTAATAGGAATGCAACTTCTTCTGTTGCCTATATTTCATTACTGTGCAGAAATGTGAGAAAGTGCTGAAACATGGAAATGGATCCTACTGGAGGGTTCAATTGCTATTTTCCTTCTGCTTATGATGCAACATTTTTTGGTATAAATTCTTTAAACAACAGAGGATTGCAGCTTCCATTGGTTTTGTGAGCTTACTACGTCAGTGGCTCATTCTGTTGTGGCCTTCGGATTGCAGATAGAACTTTATTTTGGGGAGAATGAATGTTCATCAGTTGAATTTTGGAGCGACAGAAATGAGGTGGAAGCTCTCAATTCTGTCCTTTCACTCGTTAAAAGTTCAATCTCTGGTAAAACGTGCTTGGACAAAAATCCCTTGCAAGCTTTACAAGATGAGATCATTTATAGGATTGGGAAGTTGGTGGAAAAGAGGAAATTGGAGATTTCATTTGATAGAAGCTACAAGTGCGATAAAGAAAAATGTTTACTAGAATGGGGAGAACAGAATGGTGTAAAAACACGACTGGAGATAGCTTGTAAGTCTCTAGTATTTGAGATAAGCATTCTGTGCCAATTGACAAGTAAATACTGTTTTATTTTAGTTTTACTCTTATAGATATTGAAAGGGGTTAGGGCAACTTTCTATGCTAGAAGAAAATGAAAAATATATTGGTTTGATAAATACTTTCTTCATTTAGGTATAGAAGGAGCTGGAAGAGGGGCCATAGCGACTGAAGATCTGAAAGTTGGAGAAATTGCTTTGGAAATTCCTTTGTCAATTATCATTTCAGAGGATCTTATCTGTAATTCTGACATGGTTAGTTTCATTATCTACCATCACAAAAGTGCTTTACAGTTGTAATTTTAAATACCTTCTGTTTACAAGCTTGAAGAGAATATCTTCAGAGAACAGAAGGAAGAACTAAACCATCTATTTGAGAGACTTACCTGATATATATGATGTAAGAAATTAATCTGATATATCAACCTTCAAAATTATAGCATTGGGAAAGTTTTGTAGAGTTAAATGAGTTGTTTTAGTTTGTTTTTATATTTAATTAAGCTATTGTCATGAGAAATCCACAATATCTTCTGTTGCATCGATTACATAGAGATAGCTTAAAGACATAAATCTAGATAGCTTAAAGACATAAATCTTATTGCATCTTGTTTGATGAAAATGGTTTTAGGTGCCTTGCTAATTAGCATACACAAGTTTTGTTACCATATGTATGAGGGAATGTGTAGAAGCTCAACTAAGAAAATATTAAGGTGATTGCCCTCAAAGGAGACATGATATAATTGTATGTCAGCACTTAAAAAAAAAAACTGCAAGTCCACAGATTGTAGTTCAATATCCTTAGCTCTTTGCCTGGTTTCTTTGCAGCATCATCTATTAGAGCAGATTGATGGGATCTCAACTGAGACTATGCTATTATTGTGGAGCATGAAGGAGAGGCACAACTGCAATTCAAAATTCAAGATCTACTTTGACACACTACCAAAGGAATTTAACACAGGTGTGTCATCATGCTATGATATACTTTATCAGGTATACCTTGCTTTAACATGATTCTCTAGTTCCTTACATGTAGCATCATGAAGTGGAATTATACTGATAATTCTTCCTTGAGGTTGATATTTGAATTTGATCGAAGAACTTGGCATGCGATAAACAACCATGGACCCCTGGACTTTTTACACTCTCTATCCTCAATGACAACTAGCGTTCCTTTGTTAAATTGATAAAATCATCTTCTTTAAGTAACAATTACTTTATCTGTTAAGTAATAGCCAAAAAAGGTTCTCTCTAGAGCACAAGTCTCCCTGTTTTGTAAAAGCATTCCTGATCTGAATCACAGTTCGAGCTTAAGGATTCTCATGACAAGGACATTTTTTAAGTTTTCCTAATCTTCGAAAGGTATACTGTTTAGTTGGCTTCCATTCTCTTATTTCTTTGAAATTTTCCAGGTCTTAGCTTTGGAGTTGATGCCATCATGGCTTTGGATGGAACCTTGCTCTTAGAGGAGATAATTCAAGCAAAAGAGGTTATTAGGCCACACTTTTTGTTTGTTTTGTCCCTCGATATTTTCTCTTGGTCTCTGAATTTTACTTACTTTGGACAACCCAAACATCGTTCTTTTTAATGACCATGGATGGTGGTAGGGAAGTAATAATATTACCACGGCTGCCGCCCTTTTCATTTTCCATATCTAAAATTTTTTTGCCTCGGAGGTGGCAATCTTGTTCTTGTTGATATGAAGTTGAGACTAAGACGATACCTGCTCTTTTAAAGACTTCATGAGTAAGAGTAATGACTTGCATTATAATGAAAATGTTTAATGCTTTTCTTTTGCAATGAGAAAATAATAAAATTGTTGATTGTTTATTAAGCATGCCCTTAACCGAAACTTCCTCAGCTTATATAAGTACACATATAGAGTCTAACAGAAAGTCAACACCTAATTCTGATCTATTTGTGTTCTCAAATTTTCACAGCATTTGCGTAGTCAATATGATGAGCTGATTCCTGCACTGTGCAATAATCATCCTGATGTATTTCCTCCAGAGCTGTACAGATGGGAGCAGTTTATATGGGCTTGTGAACTCTGGTACTCTAATAGCATGAAAGTCATGTTTGCTGATGGCAAGCTGAGGACTTGCTTAGTTCCTGTTGCAGGCTTTCTTAATCATTCGGTAAGCCATTATACCTTCGCTTTTCCATTTCCTGTGCAAAGCCACTCATGCAAAATTGGATGTCTTTGCCAAATATAAGGGATGTAAACGGATGACATTTTACTGTTTTCACAACCCAACATAATCCTCTAGGCATTTGTTTGCATTTAGAATCAGCTTCATTGTGTAGTCCATTGTGTCTGCTCACATCTTTTTAACTACATCTATACTGATGGTTAATATGATTATCCTAGATATTTGATGTTCTTGCTTCTCTTGTTGGGATTTACATGGAAACTGTGTGGTAACCTTAAATCCTAAACCCTAATAAGAGAGGATTTAACTGATTTGATGAACTAATTATATCAAAGACTGCAGTTCTTAAGGGGAATAGAATCACATTGTAACTAAATATAGTTGTGCATAGAATATACTCAAAGGTCTATGCAGTTTGACTTTCTTTTAATTTTTTGATCAGTTTGTTCAGGAACCATTATCTATTCTTATGTTTATCATTTATTCACAGCTCCATCCACATGTTGTCCATTATGGCAAGGTAGATCCTCGAACAAGTACCTTGAAATTCCCACTGTCAAGGCCTTGCTGTGTTGGAGAGCAATTATGTCTTAGCTATGGAAACTTCTCTAGTTCACATCTAATCACATTCTATGGTTTCTTGCCAGAAGGAGACAACCCGTATGATGTAATCCCTTTGGGTATGCTTCGTGTATATTTATTCCTGTTTTATGAAATACCTCATGAAAGAAAATCTTGATGAGTTGTTCTCAAATTAAAAGACCTCAAATAATGTGCACATGCATATCACAAGCTGGTTTATATTACATTGGGCGACATGTATGTAAATACTTTTGGTATCTTAGAAAATCTTGTAGCTTTATCCACTCAATGGTGTGTTAACCTGGTGTTATATTGAACTCAATCGAAGAGTGTAAAAATGGAACTCAAAGGGGTTTGGGGTGAGGTTTTGTTCGCTGTGTGGAGGATTGTTCGGCAAGAACAAGACTTAAAACTTGTTAGAAAAGTTGAGGCAGACTGGAACATTTTGCTTCCTTGAATCTTGTTGGTAGTTCTTTTGGGCAAGTTTAAGTCTTGTGCTATCATTCATGAGTGATAGCTGTGGCTCGTGTAATATCTCCAAACACAAGATAGAGTCTTTGCTGGTTACTAGAATTCCATGAGACCATGTTTTGGTGCAGATATTGATGCTGGTGAGGCTGGACGTATTGAAGATTGTCCTCAGTCTGGCTGGACTGCTCACATGGTGCGGGGTACATGGCTCTCAAACAATCATAATATATTCCATTATGGGTTGCCTCCTCCATTACTAGATTATCTTCGGAAAGCTCGCAGTCCTACACACAATAAGAAAGATGTAATTTTCCTTCAACAATTCACGTTCCAGTTGGCACTCCTTTTCTTTTACAGGGTTGATTAGTTTTACTACCACTGTGAATGCTGCTATCTTTTCTTTTCTTTTTCTAAGTTAAACGATTCAAATTTGTGAGGATTTTTCTATTTTCTTCTTAACTTTTAGACACAACCAAACTTGGAAATTGAAATGGAAGTTCTGGAAGATCTACACGCAACCTTCAGCGACATGATGGAAAACCTTGGTGATGCCGATCTTGTTGACAGGTAAACCATTCTCCATCAAGAATTCATTAATAAACAGTTAGTGGGAAATTTTTACTGATTGCAGAGGGCTTCAATGTTCTCGTTGCAGAGAAAATGCCAGGTGGGATGTGTTCCTGGCCGTGCAGTATAAGAATCTGCAAAGAAAGATTGTATCTTCAGTTTTAACAGCATGTGATACAGGGATTAAGTTGGTGCAAAATGAATTGTCCAAGTGCATAGCTGAAGAGTGAGCAGAACCTCGGCTATTTATGAAGTATTTTTGTCCGCTTCGCCTCCTGACTTCCCCTCATAGGCAACAGAGGTTAAGCTTTAGTTGGATGGTTAAACTTTCATATCAGTTATATGCCTATGTGGGCAACTCCCAATATAGAGAAAGTTCCAAACTTTTTTTATAGGATGTAAACGGGCACAAAGCAGGAATCTTAATTTAATAAGAGAAATTCTGTTCTTGGTGCTATTCTTCGCATCATTCATATTCCTTTTTGATTAGTGGCATTTTGGAGGAGGTCTAATCTTGGTATCGTGGCAGTGATGGACTAGGAAAGGCACAATTAGTGGCCATAAAAACAGCACGAACATTGTTGCTTTTGAGTGTGTCTACTTTGCCTTCTCACCACCTTTGATGTAGTTTCTAATACATGTATGATATGAAAGGAAGCAACTAATTCATATCATACTAGTTCATATCGTATGCTCTTGAGTGTCTTTATACGAAACTGGACAGTTTGCATATCTATCGCGAGAGTAACCGATGTGTTAATTAACTAGCTAACTTATGTGAAGTGTTTATTTTATATTACACCTGTAATATGTTTTCTTCCCACTTAATAAAAAAAAATAGAAGCAGCCAGTTCATTGTCAGGAATGGCTGCATATGAGAATGAAATCATACAGACCATTTGCATGTGGCTGATGGGACATAGAAAATGATAAAACATATTTGAAACATCTCTAGCAGTCGTAGGAGGTCCAACTTGCCGGCTGTCCGTAATTACGAGGGATTAGATGCTAAAGGGTCATTGTATTGTGAAGTTTAGGTTATATTTAAACTGATTAATTGTTAAATTGAATTTAAAAATACTATTATTTTAAATAATTTGAACTTTACAACTCGAAATCTGCTATATTTCACACTGAATTGGGATCTTGTGAGGGGATCAAACCAACCATGACTAATAAAGACAACAGCAGCTACCGTACAATAAGATAAGGCGTTGGTTAAAAGCGGTGGTTAAGTGAGGTTATGACTAGGACATTGTTAGGTAGGTTCCTTGCTTTTCCCGTTTTCATAGCTATCCTAGTTTTATTTATTTATTTTTATAAATAATATTTATAACTAGAATTGCCAATAATTAACAGAGTAGAGTTTCATAACATCATTATCTAGTCTTTGGTGTGCTGGCAGCTGGCCCATGACTAAAGATTGCATTGGCTGAGCTGCTGCGCAACCATCGCCGCCGCCGTATTCTGACCCTCAATTTTCAGGTCTACCGACAACAGATAAGATCACGTTCTCTTGCATATCCCCACCAATGAATGCGGCCCCACGTCAGCGAAAGTGACTGCGTGGCAAGCTTTTATTGGTGTCGACCTAAAGTAGAGTTAGAAGCGTACACAGAAGATGGAACCACTCTTATCTTATTTTTCAGAGGAAAAGGGCAAAAAAAGAGAACAAAAATTAGGGAAGATAAAATAATATAATTAATAAATACGGACCACTCGACAAAGGAGTGAATTAAAAATAAAATAAAGAAAGAGAATCGCTTAAAACATCACTTTCGTCTGGTTGTATACCGTCTCTGTTTGCTTTCTCTTTCCTCCATTCTTTGCTTCTTCTTCTTCTCCTTCTCAGGTACAGAAGAGAAGGAGAGAAGAAGAGCAGATGAAAGCGCACCCTTTGTTGTAGAAGAAGAAGAGGAGCGTAAACTTATAGTTTTTGGGTTTGCGTTTGGTTTGGTTAGAATTTGTCTATCTTAAAGCCTGGTTCTTGTTAATTAGCGAAGATGATGGTAGCGAACAGTTTCGACTTGTGGCAAAAAGATGCCTTCTTTTCTGCAGCTGAAGAGGTCCAGGAGTCTGCTGATATGTATGTTTCGTGTCTTCCTTGTGTTACTGTTGCAAAGTATAGATTTTTGCATGTTATGTGAAGTGATTTGGCAGCTTTTGTAATATGTTTGCCTATGGGGACTTTAGGTCGCTGTTTGGTATTTTTGGTTTAACAGTTTTATCATGTGGGTTTGTTATGTTGTTGGTTCCGGCAGTTTCGATTGATAAGGTAATTATGTTCAAGTTTTTACTATTCAAATCTGCAGTTCTAACCCCTTCATTGTTTGTTCTTGAGAGACTGGCTGCTTCCAGTGTTTGAAGTTATAGAATCAAAACTGGTTCCGTGAAGTAGATGCTTTTAAATTATCATAATCTAGCGTTTGGAATACTTTCTCACAAATTGTCAAAACATATATTTGATGTCTTCTCCTGTTCGACGGAGGCTTAAAATTCTTTTACTATTTTAAAGTTACTTCTGGTTAGTTGATATGGGAAGAAACTCTCATTGTTTTTGATTGAACAGAATGGAGTCCACATACAGGATGTGGATAAAAGAGAAGAGAGAGGGATCAAAAGCTGATTTATATGAACTCTCTAGAGACCTGCAAATTGCATTAGGTACCGCAAAATGGCAGGTATGTCCCATATCCCCAACATTTAGCACCTTCATCCTGTTGTCTTTTTGAGGTTTGTTATTAAGACTACATTTTTCTTTTCCTTTGAGAAACCTTGTGAAGTGAAGATAATGAACTTCCTCTTCCATGAGTAACTTTTCATTGGTGGCAATTAATAGGATCACGAAATCTTTCTTTTCCTTTCATGTTTTTTTACTAGCATAATAAAATTTAGCACAAATTTTCAGGTTTTCCAGGCAACTAATAACTGAACTTTGGATAATGTAACAGTTGGAGGAGTTCGAGAAGGCTGTAAGGTTGAGTCACGGACATCGTTCTGACGATATTACAGCATCTAGACATAAACAATTTATTGCTGCCATTGAGAATCAAATATTGTGTGTTGAAACATCATTAAGAGAAACTTTGAGTGAGGAAGGAAAGCAACCTCTTAGATGGGTAAATCTTGATAAAGAGGAATGTGATGATTTAGCCATGTTTCTCTCTGGCACTTCCCAAACTTCAGAGTCTGTTGCAGATAGTTCTGCCCTTTACAGATCCTCCAAGAAACATTCTCTGCCAGAAACCATTCTTAGGAGAAAGGACATTGACTGTACTCATAGTGCTTTATGTAATAGAGATACTTCTGTTGAAGATGACATAATTGATTTTAGCAGTTGTAATAGAAGTGGTGAAGTTATTATTGATATCGAACCCAAGGATAGTCCAACAATGAGAGATGATATGAACGGTCATACTGATAAGGCAATAGGCACCAGGAGAGCTTGGAGTTCACAGAACTTTGGTGCTTTAAAGGTTGTAGTTGCTGATGCAGATGAACAGAAGAACAATTTGTTGCCAGTAACTGAGGCCACACCGAAAGAAAAAGGGTCCAAGCCTCTATTCTGGAAGCAAAGATGTGCAGAACATCCTCAAACAAAGGGGGGCAAATTTGCATTTAGCCAGGCAAGATTAATTTTCTGGGGAATGCATTATAAAAGTTGTTTATAGTTTGAACAAAAAGGAGGGCGCTTTCAGAGATGATAAATATTAATCGTCTTTGCGAGGATAACTTGTTTAACATTTGTAACCTTTAATCTGCCTGACTTTGTGTACATAAGACTTAAATTAGTTCTCCTTCTGATGCACAAACCCTCTTTTACAAACAGTTTGACCTCATTTTAGATATGATTGCTTTTGAATTAGAGTTTATTGGGTTTAACACGTGTGTGCGCGCACACACACACATACATTTATTGATTTACACGTATACGTCTAAGATCAGGGTACTTCTCATGGTCTTTCTTCTACTATTCAAGTTCTGTCATCTTTTGATGGCTGCAATGGTAAATGCCTATGAATCTGATGTTTCTTTTTAATATTCGGAATGTATTTGGGGGCAGGATGGTGTTCTTCAAAGGCGGTGGCAAGGATCATCACATCCCCGACTCAGTTGCTCCATCCAGTTTGCTCTTGCTTTGTTGATAAGTATATTTTTAATAGGTAAGTTGTCGAAATATAATCTTGCTATATATGTGCTTCTCATCTCAAATTAGCAGTTACAAATAATTAGAATATTGTGGAGTTGTGTCCGATACATGATGGAATTTTTGGAAAAGACAATAGGTTGTAGTTGCATGTTCTGTACGATATATGGTGATAAGAACATTTAGAGATTTGGATTGCACGTCACACGCAGAACTCGAAATGTAATATAGTGTTAATCTTGCTACCTGTTGGAAGGCCTTGGCCTACCTTTTGAACATAGTCAGTGCATGATCAATAGGTTCCAAAAGTATTGCACTATCCACTAAATCATATAATCGTATTCTCCTCCTTGCAGTGCCTTTCCTTCTGTATTCATCTTGAAGATGGAGAAAATATGCAAAGAGGACGGTGATTGTCAGTGCGGTCTGAAATTTTCAAAGCTAAACTGTCTCCAGGAAAAGGGTTGAGAGAGGAATTACACAAGGAATTTGGAGGGTTAGCCTACCAATAAAGAGTTATAAGTTTCAAGACTTAGCTACAGAAAATGTACATGTATTCATCCACTTGCTATGGCAATTAGTATCGGCACCCGAAAAATGAATGACATGCAAATTGTAACACTATTCGTTTCTCCTTTCTAGTCATTTTCTGCTGCTCTTACCAGTAGCTTCCTGTGATTATGAGTCTCAATTGATTTTGCCACACACAAGGTGAAGTATGTGAATAGTGTGCTTTCTTCGATGGAAATGGACTCTAGGATGAATCTATTTTCCACGCTGGACAATCTTTGCTACGAACAGATGTAAATGCCAGTTCTAATCATGGACAATCACCGTGTAAAACACTGGTTATGAACGATCTATCAAAAAAAGCAGTCGATGGAAGGCAAAACTTAAATGTAGAAAACAATGAGAAATAAATGAATGGTAGGACTGTCTTTCATTTGAGAATGCGATCTTCAAAAATAAGTAACTGCAGACTAAACCAAAATAGTGATCTTCAATTGAAACAGAACATTATCTATCAACTCCAGAAACCCCATCACTTCTAATTACAAACTCACATGAAGAAGGTGGCAAATGAGGAGCAAACACAACATGAAGACGCCTCTTTGTTTCTATACAGACAAAACCACCTTCACCCACATCACCTTCGATCACACCATTATCGTCTCTCGACAAGAACAGCCTTGAATTCACGCAATTCGCCCATGCCAATCCTAACGCAGGACAAACCCTCCTCCCGGATGAATACAGACACCCCAAATTCCCAACTCTAACCCCATTTACCCCGTTATCAGACCCCACAAAATCCACAACTTGATTAGTCACTGCCACTGCCAAATTGAATTTCCTCGCTAACATCTTCAGCATCCCAGATATCTTAAAGAACAGGGAAGACCGCTTCTTGAGATCACTCGGCGTGTTCTCAAACTCTGATCTAAACAGCGCTGCGATCGAATCAATCACAATCAGCCCAACAGGCAATTGGGATTTTGACTTGACAAGAAAAGATTCCAACTTGGGCAATATATCAAGCAGTTCGTCTACAGACGGAAGGCTATGTACAAATACATTGTCACAGGGATCAGAAGAATCGACGGAGACTTGACTGTAAAGAGAGCGAAAGGAGACGGAGAGTTGACGGAGACGACGGAAAGGGAAAGGAAACTCGGAGTGGAGGTACAAACAAGAGGAGGATAAGCCACCAAGAGAGGTGGGGAGCTGAGCGCAAAGGGATAGTTGGAGGCAGAATTGGGTCTTGCCTGATCCACTCTCTGCGACGATTTCGGTGACGGAGTTGCAGGGGATTCCTCCGGCAAGACACTGGTCGAGGATTGGGCAACCAGTTGTGCATTTGTTGGCGGGAAGAAGAGTTTCTGGTTTCATCTTGAAATTTTTTTGTTTTGCTTTATTGTTAAATAATTAAGAAAAAAACGAAATGGAAATGTGCGATGCACGCTCTTCAGAGGTAGGTCTCTTTCTTCTTCTTCACTTTGCAGATGATAAGCTTCTGAACCTAATCTTTTCTTTACAAAAGAATTTTACTAAAAAGAATGTTACTCTGTCTGTACTGTGAATGCGGTGCAGCAATTCATGAAATTCCCTCAGGAAATTTTTACTTTTTCTGGGGGGACGAGCTAGGGTTCAGGGTTTGACCGACATGCTTATCATTATTACTGATTTAAAGTTTTTTTAAAATAAAGGTAATAAGATTAAAGACGACACGAATAAATCTCAAACAATACATCAGGCATATCAATCTATAGACAAAACCTGCCATGATGAATAGAGTTACGCGCGAACAGGTGGGCACACCGATTTGCTTGACGCCTAATCCAAAAAACCTGAATATCTGACCTAGAAATAAGAATGGCCTGACAATCGGACACTAGCAAATCAAAAGCAGAATTATCCTCACAAGAGGAATTAATAGCAAAATATTGTTAGGAAATTAAACTATTTCCACACTATTAAAGTAAACACACACAACACAAAATTTGATAACGGAGTTCGGCCAAATTGTGCCTACGTCTCCGGAGCTACTGCACACCCTTTTATTAGGGAGAAAAACAACACTTACAAGTGTTTTCACTCAACAC
>JAOQMR010000008.1:1112941-1128311 GCA_027563865.1 Erythroxylum pelleterianum
TCCATATCTTCGGGTTTTTCTTCCAGAACCATATCCAACTCTTGTTGATACAATACATCCATAACTTCACACTGCCATATACCAAAATTATTAGAGCCATTAAATTTATCAACCTCTAACTTTATAGTAGCGATTGGATGTCTATTAGATGCAGGTGTCGACGATGACGATATTGATTCCCTCTTAACAGGCTCATCTTTATCTCCAGCCATCTACACGTTACTATTTACAAATACGTACTGATACTGTTCATAGCACTGTAGCCCTGACACTGTTCATGGAATGTAGCAACGGTACTGTTCAACGGCACTGTTCGCCCGTACTGTTTGCCGGTACTGTTGACCGACACTGTTCGCCGGCACTGTAGATCCAATATATTTTCACTCCTACAACACCCCAGTTGAAAAACTGGAGCTCTGATACCACTTGTTGTGCGGAAACGTTATAAATTCGGAGTAAAAATAAAACAACAATAAAAGAACGCCAAGATTTTTATACTGGTTCGGCAATGCCTACATCCAGTTTGGAAACGACTGAGTATTTCACTATAATAATGAGAGCATATAATAGTGTTTATCACTCAATTTCCCAAGAGACCCAAAATAACCCAAGCTCCTACTAGAAAAGAGAAAGCAAAACAATATAAATAATTTTTCTTTTCTCTCTCCCTTTCACTATGCTTCTCTCTCTTTTCTCTCGAAATTTTGCTCTCTCTCAGTAGCACTCTTCTGCACTCCTCTCACAACAGAAACGTTGTGCTCTCCTTGTGCTCTCTCTTCTCCTCCTTCATTTGTTTCTCTTTTATAGAGAATGTCATGGATGAATGTCAACATTAGCTGCACCAACCTCCAATCAAGCCACCATTGTTGATCAACATTAGCTGCACCAACCTCTCCAATCAAGCCACCATTGTTGATCAACATTAGCTGCACCAACCTCCAATCAAGCCACCATTATTGAGCCACCATCGTTGATCACCGAAAGCATCAATTTCTGACTACTTTGTAAGTTTCCATTTGACTTTGAGAAGTTGAGACAATATTCAACACAAAGCAGGATAGAGGAGGAAGTTGCAAGAAATACCGTCCCTTTACAGATGGGTATTTGCTCTCGAATACTGATTCTGGTGTCACAAAGAACCCTAGTCGTATTCCTTTCCTTTCCTTTAAACCTCCTATACTTTCTTTTCTTCAAGATCTCGTAAAAAGCTACCCCCAAAGATATTGTTACAGTGCTTTGGGGTGGCTTTACTGGACCTGGATAGTTAACAATTATGTATCCAGTGTACTATCTCAGTCAATTCATTTGGGGTTCCTGATGTACTAAACAGATTCTTGATCCCTAACTAGGCTTCCTTCGTGTAATCACATTCAAAGAATAGGTGTAGTCTATTTTCCTCTCCGTGATGAACTTTTGGCACCCATCTTACATTTTTCTTTTGTGGACTGTGGACCGAGGAGAAAGGGACTCAGCAAAAAGAGGATTGTACCATGAGAGAAGCAAGGAGGTGAACCTTTTTTAAATATACAACATGGATTTTGACAATGCAATATAGTTGGACTCTCAGATTGATCCTGAGTTGTTGTATAGAATACAAATGTTCTGAATAGGGAGATACTGAAGTATGTAACACGAGCCTTAATTATGTATCATACGTTGAACGTAAAAAGGAGAAAACAAAGAAATGCATAAAATACTTAATTTTGGTTTTATGACTTAAAAGGAACTTTTCGAAGCCCAAATAAACGCAAATCTACCAAAACCTTCATGAAAGTCAATCCTCGACACGTTAAGGACTTTCTATAGATAAATAGTATTCATATTGGACCTCCCAATCACAGGCTCAATACTGGTCTAGTCCACATTAACTGGAGTCAATTTTTCTCACTGGACTTCAACCCACTAACTTAAATCCTTTATTGAGTTATTTTATTATCTTTATCCGGATCAAACTCCATTAGCTTAACTATAATTTATTAAAACCATTAAAATGTAATTAATTGTTGTCCACCCATAGGAAAATATCTAACATTCTCCCTTTTGGACAATAATTAATTACGTCAGTTGTATTGATGACAAAACCAGTAAAACACAGTTAATCAAATCACTGTATAGGTCAGCCAAGTTTCAAAAACCATTTGATCCATAAATAATGAAAGTTCATCATGTGTCATGTGTCATGTGTGACACAAAAACAATACAATCACGCATATCTAAATAATGATACTTGTATAATCTGAAATGTATCATCTTTCCATTTATTGGTTTCAATATCTCTGAACTTTATCTTAAATTGCACCAAAAAAAATTGTTTTCTCTCACTGAATGCTAAACTGCATTAGAGAAAACTTTTATTTTATGTCATTGAATGTTAAACTGCATTAGAAAAAACTTTTATTTTCTCCTACTGAATACTAAACTGCATTAGAAAAAACACTTATATCTTCCTATGTCTTGTCAAATTCCATGTATATACATATACATCTGCATGTGTCCTAATTTGTCCTGATGACATAGACTCAAGGTCAATCAATTAACAGAGGATTATAAATGGATCAAATTTGATTTTTACTAGAGATTGGGAATAGATTGACTTTTTTAGGACCTGTCTTACTGATAGGATTTATCACCACTTTAGCTACTTTAGTGGCTTGGTCGGTTACAAGGGATTCCCGATTATTCTCTCTTTTTTATGTTAGCAATGTATAGTAGTCAAATAGGATTAATTTCTTCTCAAGATCTTTTACTTTTTTATCATGTGGGAGTTAGAATTAATTCTCGTTTATCTACTTCCAGCTATGTGGGGACGAAAGAATCGGTTGTATTCAGCTACAAAGTTTATTTTGTATACTATCGGAAGCTCTATTTTTTTATTACTAGGAGCTTTAGGTATCGCTTTATATGTTTCTAACGAACCAACATTCCATTTTGCAATATTAGCCAATCAATCATATCCTATAACTTTGGAAATATTATTATATATTGGATTTCTTATTGCTTTTGTTGTCAAATCACCGATTATACCTTTACATACAATCTATATATATACCCAATGACCTTTACAATGCTTAAGATCGACTCAGATCTTCAGACTTTCACCTGTATTATGACAACTTATAATAACAAGTACTTTAAAAACATATAATAACACGTATGAATGAGAATAAATGATAATCATCTTTATTGCTAAACAATCATGCTGTCATAATACATGAAAATATATAAACATATGAGAAGTAACCACAATGATTCCTAACTAACGATGTCTAAGGACTTTAATACGCCTATACTGTATACATGTCTCTAAAAAAACATGTGAACGAAGTCTTTTAGTTAAAGGATCAACAAGAATCTCCTTAGTCTTGAAATGCTCCACCTCATTGTTACCATTTTGTATCAACTCCTTAATGGTCAAATACTTAACCTTCAAATGCTTAGACACTGTGATGTTCTTATTGTTGTTACAGAACAACACAGCAGAAAGATTATCACAGTATAGTCAAATGGGTCTAGCCACTGAATCAACCACAAACAACTTAGAAATTAGGTTTTTGAGCCAAACCATCTGTGTAAGTAGACTCATAATATGCGACAAACTTTGCATACATAGTCGAGAAAGTCACCAGTGTTTGTTTGACATTATTCCATGATACTGCACCATCTGCCAACATGAAGATGTAACCTGAAATAGACTTTCTATCATTCGGACACACAACAAAATTCGAATCTGTATACCCCACGAGGTTTAAATTGTCGACCCCTTTAAATGTTAACGTCTAATTCTTAGTTTCCTTTAAATATCTCAACAATTATTTAACTACATTCCAATATTCAATTCTTGGGTTAGTCAGATATCTACTTAATAGTACAATAGTAAATATAATATCTAGTTTAGTGCATACCTAAGCATGCATCAGGTTACCAACCGCACTAGAATAAGGTACATTCTTCATAGTCGCTCACTCTACCTCATTCTTTATACATTGTGCCAAATATAATTTCTCACCATGAGAGATAGGCGTTGCAACAGGTTTACAATCAGCCATATTAAACTTTTGTAGTACTCGCTCAATGTATGCACTTTGCTAGAGGCCTAAGGAATATCGAGGTCTGTCCTGGTGAATCTGAATACTTAGGACAAAAGATGTTTCACTAAAGTCTTTCATGTCACAATGCTTGGCCAAAATTTGGTTTACTTGATGCAACATGATCAAGTTATTTGATACGAGCAAGATATCATCTACATGCAACAATAGAAAGAAAACTTTGCTCTCTCTAATCTTGTAGTACAAGCATCTTTCAACTTTATTTTTCACGAAGCTATAAGAGGTCACAACCTCATCAAACTTAAGGTACTACTATTTAAAAGCTTATTTCAAACTGTACATAGATTTTCTCAATTTGCAAATCTTGTCAAACTTTTCTTGACACTGAACTCTTTTAGGTTGATAAATATAGACCTTCTCACAAAGGTCACCATTTAAGAAAGCAGTTTTAACATTCATCTAATGTAGCTCTGTATCATAATGAGCTACTATTGTCATGAAAACACTGAATGCATCTTTAGAGGATTCAGGAGAGAAGGTAACATTAAATCAACCCTTTCTCTCTGAGTGAATGCTCTAACAATCAACCAAGTCTTAAATCACTTAACTTTATCCTGAGTGTCATTCTTAATTTTAAACGGTCATTTGCAACTAACGGGTTTGCAATGTTGAGGCAAATCAATTAGCTCTCACACCTTGTTATTCTTCATGGATTGCATCTTGTCATTCATTGCATTCCACTACAAATTTGCATGAGATTTAGAAACAGCTTATAAAAAAGTAATTGGGTCTACAACATGTCCAATATCATAATATTGCTTAACCAAATAAACCATGTAATTAGATGGAATAGCAGGTCGTTTCACTCTAGTGTATCTTTGCAATTACATTGGTTTTTACACCTCAGGAAGTTCTGTTTGTACAGGTATGAGTTCCTGTACCTGTACTGGGACGATACTGAGACCTTGATCCACTGGACTTAACTATATGAGTAGCAGATACGAAATAACTGTAGTATCCTAACCACTTGAAAAATAACTTCCACAACTAATTTCATAGTTTAACTTTATCTTTTATCTTTTTTATGTTGATACTAAGTAAAATCTTCATTTGTCATTTCATATCATTACTTACTTTTTTTATAAGACTCTACTTTACCTTTGATTCATGTTAAATATTTCTTTAATTTGGTGATTCTCTTACTTTTTAAATGCTTATTGCAATACACACAACTGGTATGATTCTTCATTTTATAAACCATTCTAGCATAAACCAAGTTGGATCATCAAATTTTTATGAAACCACTGAATTGAACTCTCCTCCGTTTATCTAAAAATAAATGAAGACCTATGTCAAAATTAAATTAATGAATTATTATTAAAAATATAAATTTTGTATAATATCATTCATAGCTATAAAAATTCAATATTTAATTATAAGCTTGTCTAGATTTTAGATAGACTAATCTTACATCCTTTTTTATGATAACAAGCATTGCAAAAATGATTTAAATACTTACAATTTCACATTAAGTTGATTAATGAATATTCTCTCATAAATATACGTATTATTTTTTTACTACGTATTTGAAGATGAATGTATATTTGTTACCCATAAGATATGATTAATATTTGTAATATTATTTCCTAATGACAACAATGAACAATATAAAAATAAAAATATTTGATTTTTATCTTAATTATATATATTAAATGATTTAATTAGAAATTAAATTAGTCATATGTTAAATATTTTATATGCAAATAATAATCAGTAAATTATGTGTTGGATATAAATTAATTAACAATTTAATGAATTAATTTTGATATCATTTTTTTGATTATTAACATAACAAATAATATAACACGTTATTGAATTATATATAATTCAAAATGTTTAAATATTCTTTGATAGTTCACATGCAATATTATTTTGATCTCATTTATTTATGATTTCTTAGCGCTTAAATGTTATTGAACTACACACAAAATTGTTCGATGCATAAACCATTCATAATACACGTATGACACAACAAAACACAATGCAAGTCTAATCCAAAGTAGAATCAAACAACCTAAAACTTAATGCAACCAAGTTAATGAGGGTCACGGTCAAGTGACGTCGGTTCAACTAGAAGCGAGCGAATTTGAATTTTGCACTTGGGAGTCAGGGACGAGCTGATTGGAGCTAACGACAACAAGCAGTGGAGGAAGCGACTGGCGTGCGAGGTAGATTAGGAGGGTGGCAGCGGGGCTTGCGTGGGAGACTGGGAGGGCAACAGTGGGTGTGCGTGAAGAGGGTTAACGGTTTTGTTATTGAAAAAGATGATGAAGAGTGAATGAAATAGATGGTTTGGTTTGTCTTTAGATGTTTTTTTTTTCAATCTGGTCCTAACTTAAATATGTACGCACACGACATAACATAACCGATTATAATTTCGTAAAAATAATTACCTAAAATTACTTGATAGAGCCACCGAACTCAACTTATTTCATTTGCTTCTTCTGCGTGTAAGTTTCTTTTGCACGCCTCCTAACTCTTGTTTCTCTTGAACAATTAAAAAATAAGATTGATAGATTAAAGTTAAAGAACAATATTAAGAGAGCAGTGGTAATCTCCTTAGTCTCCTACAATAAAAACAACAACAATTACACAATACAAACAAACCAATTGGAACAACAATTTAATAAGAATACGACACCATTGCTTATCCGAGGCAAGTCGATTGTAAAAGATGTAAGATTCCTCGCATCTGCACATCAAAAATACTAGTGTTTTCAAAATTGGGCTATGAAAACAGAGGTAATCCAAAAACTTCTCTGCTTGCTTTCATGATCATATTGACAATATGACAGCCAACTTCCTAAGTATCGCAGTATGTCTTCACCAAGATAATCCACAAAAATAATCAACTAAAGGCATCATTTATACTTCATCTCCATGGAAAGATTGGGTTGACCATTGCGTGCTAAGATATATTTCCTTGTTTAATCTGGTCGTTTAATCCCCTATTGTTGGTATTTGAGATTTTTCTTTCTCTTCCTAGCTGATTTCTTTTTTGCAGTTTTTGACTGCACACAAAAATCTCTTAGCATGTCAGGGATTTTGGCTGCATATGATGGCGAATCACTATCCTCTGCGACTAAATTTAAACTGCTTTCTTGAGGGGAACCTATTTTTTGCGCTAATATTCCTATTCTTCTTACTTATCACACCGTAATCACTGGAATTTACCATTGTTGGCTGTTTTTCATACTCTATCCTATCCTTAGAAATCTCATTTTGCCCAATAGTTGCTAATGAAGTGAACATGTTGACCCAATCCATCTGACAATGCTCCAAATATTGTGAGGTAAAATGATGCACTTCATTTTCCAAACCTTCGCAATCCACTTCAATAACACTGGGAACAACATTCTTCACTAAGGATGCTTCAGAGACAACTCTACTGTCTTCTTCTACTGCGCCAACCTTATCATCAACTACAACAGAAAATGGTAACTCCTCACTTGCATTCTGAATATCCATAACGTTATCAATGTTCACATAAACTGCATTATTCTCCCTCTCAGCCTCCTTAGAATCGTTGTCAAGCTGCTCATCCGGTTCAGTCACTATAAAATTCTGATCATTAGCGTGCTGACCTTGCCAATATGGCTATGACGAACCACTAACGTAGGAGAGTCAACTACTTCCCCTTTGGATGCCTCTGCTTCGCCAAACCCTGTAATTTCTGAATGATTCCCTGTTTTAAACTTATTCTCCGTCGGTTGCCATGTTTTCTTCCCAGTTGTTGGCTTCCAAGGATAAGAAATATTAACCTCAGATTTCATCAATTCACCATTCTCGCCTAACTTCATTATAGGCAGTAGATCAGGGAGTATCGTGTCCCTTCTCACTTCAATACAGATTTTGGCAAAGCACAAACGTTCCATGTTGGCTGTTTGAATACTCATGCTAATCGGTTTACCTAGAAAGCTCGCTAGGAAACTCAAGCCATCCACACTCCAAAATTCTAACGGAACGCTATGAAATTGGACCCATAAAGGGATAGTTTCTATTTTACCTTTGTTAAAATCGAATCCAGGTCTCCATCTTTGGATGAACAATGGCTGCCAACTAACATGCCACGGCCCCTGTTCCAGTATTTCTGGAATGTTGCTTTCGGAGTTGAACTTGAAGATGAATGAGTCATCATCCCAAAGCATGACTTTCTCTAAGCCTTTCTTCCCCCACCGAGCCTTTGCCCATTCCTTCACAACTGGAAAAGCTATTCGCTTATTCCAGAATACCCCAACCAACGCAGAAGCCCAGAAATTAGCTCCTGCTTTAAGGAGTTCCACGGGAGGGGTTAAAATTCCATCCTTCGTGACATTCTGGAAGTGTCGCAGGGCACCCCGATTGCATGGAATCTGAGGCCTGGATTTCCATTCTCCTATACTGAGAGCTGGGAATTCGTCTTGAGAGAGGGAGGTTTCCACATTCTCCATAGACGACAGAGGAGCTCCCTCCGCCGAGACAGACACCGTGGAGTTGCTAAAGAGCTCGCGTGAGTCGTAGCATTGAGGTGAGTTGTAAGCCCGCACCTCTCGCACCTCGCTCCTAGACTTCTGCTCTTTTCCAGTCTCCTCCCGCGCAGACTCTTGCTCGCCTCCAACGCTTGATAATATGATTGTCGTATTATATTTATACAACTGCCGTCTAACCTAGTCGCTTTTTTTTTTTATAATTGAAATTCAAAATTTGCAATATATTTATCATTTTGTTATTCCTATGCGGCGTCGTATTAAATACTGATGCGTGCTTTCAAATCCAACCAAGTTTCTGTCCAGAAGTCGCGGTGAGGAAGTGATTTTGTTGAAGTCGAATAACCTTTCTGCAATGGCCAAGCCCTCGATCACTCACGTTGTCTTCGATATGGATGGTCTCTTACTTGGTAATTTTATCAAACACTTTATGTGATACTGATACTAGTACTTGAAAGCTTCATAAGATTTGATTGCTTATCTTGATTCAGCTATTTTTAGATCTGAATTAATACAATCCACTGGGAATGACTTTATAATGTCTCAGACACCGAGAAATTTTACACCCAAGTCCAGGAAATTATACTTGCTAGATACAACAAAACTTTTGATTGGTCTCTCAAAGCCAAAATGATGGGCATGAAGGCCATAGAAGCTGCGCGAGTCTTTGTCAATGAGACTGGGATTAGTGATTCGCTTTCAGCGGAGGACTTTCTTGTGGAAAGAGAAGATATGCTGCGACATCTGTTTCCATCAAGTGAGCTAATGCCAGGTATCTTCATATTACCATGAACATTCAGATTTATTTTCAGCCTTCTTCAATTTAATTTCTTGACTTCATTAACCATAAACTTGATTATAGGAGCAATCCCAATCAAAGTATCTCAGATTTTCAACATAAGTTGACTGCTTAGTCCGTTCTGTAAGGCTAGTCTGCCATTATGCTCCGAGGGTTTGGTCCTCCTTAGAGTAGCTCTTTAATTTGAATGAGCATTTTTACTGTAAAATATGTTATATGGGATGTTTCTAATAAACATCAATAGCAAAGGTATGATTTTTTTTCTTCTTCTTTTTGTGTATAGGGGCTAGGCGTTTGATTAAACATCTTCATGCTAAAGGCGTTCCAATTTGCGTGGCAACTGGGTATGTATTCTGTGGATTCCCTGTCGTTTCTTGGATCAATAGGATGAGGTTTACCTGATGGTCTGCTTTATAATTTATGGAATCTATTGAAATAATTTGTACTTTTCAGTTCTCACAAACGACATTTTGAGTTGAAAACACAAAGACATGTTGAGCTTTTCTCATTGATGCACCACATTGTTCTTGGAGATGATCCTGAGGTTAAACGTGGTAAGCCGTCACCAGATATATTTCTAGCTGCAGCCAATAGATTTGAGGTATTGTTTTTTAGCATCTAATAGTGTGAATAGCACGCTCTTTGGTTGATGAATTTCCTTCACTCCTTCCTTACTTCTAGAGCAGCATAACATCCTTTTCCTAATTGTAATCATTAGGGTGGGCCAGTAGATCCACAGAAAGTTCTTGTTTTTGAAGATGCACCTTCAGGCGTTCTTGCTGCCAAAAATGCCGGAATGTAAGAGCTTCATTTGATTCTCATTTTCTACAGAAGTTGCATAATCTGATCCTCAACTGGTTTTTATGCATCCTTGCCACCGCGTGATAGTTCTGTTTTAATTAACGGATTGTTGATATCAATTGGAGTAGTAAGTAGGCAAAAGGTGATTAACAATCCTAATTCATCAGGCTTATATATGCAGTCTCTTAACTTTGTGTTTATTACTGTACCTAGTTTTGAGAAAAAGGGAATTGATGGGTAGCTAATGATGATATATCTGCATTTGCATATTCCCAACAGTTATAATTGGCCTGGACTTGGTATATTTATTACCAGTCAAAACTGAAATGGTTGTGTAGTAAGATTTCGTTGCACTTTCGGAGGTCCCGAAAAAGACTCAAAACGTTGTTGTATATGCACGCTGCAGGTCTGTGGTAATGGTTCCAGATCCCAGGCTTGATAGCTCCCATCATGACACCGCAGATCAAGTTTTAAACTCACTATTGGATTTCAACCCGAGTTATTGGGGTTTGCCTCCTTTTGAAGATGCAGACAATTAGATAAGTTTGCACATCCTGCTTTGCATATTTCAGATGGAGAAGCTTCTTAGTAGCTCTTGAGTTTTCCATTTCTTTGATCATTATTTCATAATTTATTGCTGAGGGATTAGCCTCTACAAATGGAAGATGGGATGACCTCACAAGAACCCAGGTTCCGTGGGGGCACGAGTTTAACTTTCCTTTCTTAAGCTGTTCTTGAATCCAACAACTTATTGTTTTGATTCGCAAGCCAGGCATGAATATGTTCCACAAGATTACATTAACTGTACTTGATATTTCAGAATATTTGATGATCATCTCTTTATTATTTACATATATCATAATTAGACAGTCCAAACGCATTTGATATAATGATCACTATCACAAGGCTCCTTTCCTCCGTCAGATTACAAACATGTTGATAAGAACTAATCGGACAAGGACACTCAATATTACAAAGATTATTAAATGCATCAACACCCTTTTAAATACTTCCGTTTTCACCTCTCCTTTTCCAGTTTCCCCCTCTTGTCCAGATTGGTAGGATGACAACTCCGATGTAGTCCGAGAGCAATGAATGTCAGATCAGAACGCAGCCCATTATCCCTAACTAATAGAAATTGAACTCCTAGAATTAGTTGTCCACAAGTCGTCGTCTCCCAACCACTTTGTTGTGCAATTAAGAGATGAAATTTTCTTTATTAATATAATACTCCCTCCGATTCATAGTAAGTGTCGTTTTAGTTATATTTTAATTATTCAAAATAAGTGTCATTCTTGACTTTATATGCATGTTTGTAATTTTACTTTCAAAATTAACCTTTAATTTCTCTCACATCTTAATTACACAGATCACAAGTTTAAGGCAATTTAACATGTAAAATCAAGTGATAAAATAATTTCTCTTTTCACGAGGTAAATTCATGGGATTATTAATAAGGGTATATTTATAATTTTATTAGCTTTCTTAATAAATGTGCATTTTTCTAAAACGACACTTATTATGAATCGGAGGGAGTATAGTTTTGCATTATTCATATACTAGTTGATTTCACATTTTTACTATTGATAGTTTTTAACGAGGTATGCCAGATTATTAGGAATTAATTTGCAAGACAACGTTATGATCTGTATATGGTTTTCACAGTGAATGAGAATTAACACTTGTACTAATCAGCAAGCAGTAAATATCTGTTATGACTTGTACATTTTTTATGTAATAAATGAGAATGTAACACTCATATATATATATATATATATATATTTCTTGACGTCATGAGTATTAGACGGAAAAGGATATTTTTTCCCTTCCAAATGCTAACCTCTCAAAATGAATTCAATGCTGATCGATACATATCAAAAAATGAAAATAAAAGAAAAGTCAAGGCGTGCATTATTGTTAGTAATTAAGTGCAGTGTCTAACAAAAGGACCAATCGTGCCAGACTCACTTCAATTCTTCATGCATGCCAATGCAACACTTCTTTGTTTCGGAGAGACAGGATAAGGCAATCCTTAACCATTACCACCTACAAATGGTCCATTGTTTTAACTATCAACTGTTTAAACAGATTCAGACAATTTAAGAACCTGTCTGATTCAATTTTACTCATTAAAGTTTGGTAGTGATGTGTAAAACTTGAAACTCCACACATAAGATTCCTACTCCCAAACCCAACCCTTTCTTGCACACACCAAAATGCCACCGCCGTCAGTCAATCACATATATGGGAGCTATTGCAAATTAGCACCTTAATGTCCGTATTAATTTGTTATGTCATACAATAGTTCAATTATGGAAATCAATTATCGTATATTTTTCATATAATTTATATGAAAATATGTTCTTTTGAATTTATAAATGAGTTATATACTAATCAATCATATAGAAATTATTAGAATATTAGTGAAATTTAGTCCAGGCGGTACAAATTCAAGTCCTAATTTAATTCAAAACTTCAAACGATACAAACAAAAAATGATGAAACTAATGCTCCCCATCATTGTCCACATAATCGGTAATGATGATCTTTACCTGTAATGGATTTTCTCTCTTTCTGGCATGCAAATATGCCCCCTTTTTCTTATATATCGTGGATATTTGAAGAAGACAGAAAGAAAGGACACAGAGGGGCCAAAGTGGTCGCCAACTCTGCAATATTTGTTAACGTTGATCCCTCAAATATAGAAGCAACCAAGCATGTGACTTACGTTTACATTATGAACTAGCAGCCACATATTAACTGTCTTTCTCTTTTATCTCTCTACCATATTTTTGGTTATAATTAGTTGTTTTTTTTTATCAACATCTTTGAATGTTCCAAGAAAGTGGATCGAAGCTTTCATTGGATTCACGCAAACCAGCAATATTCAATTGTCCCGAAAGTCATGCTTATAGATCCAAAGCTTGAGTACACATTAGAAGATTTCGTGTTTGATGAGATCTTTCCCTTTTCTGTGACAAGTATTTACCTTATCTAATAGATATATATATTATTCGGCCGACGTTTTTTCCCCCCCCTACATTCTGACATATAATCATAATATGTTAATACTTGTCGCACGGTTTTAAGTTTGAACGTGATCAGTTGACAGAATAAATGCATAAACAAGCATGGTACATAACAGTCAGTATTTGTATTTCCAGTTTGAGTCAAGAAGTGGTTATTAGAGAAGCAAAACTTTACAGTAGAAAAGACACATCTACTCTGATACTAGATTGGTAGGAGTTTGAGCTTGTCCTTTTCTTCTGAATAGCTTTTTTTTCTTCTTTCTCTTTAGGTTTAGGGTGTAAGCAGAGGTAATGGATAACACAATTTAGTTATCATCACGGGATTTTTTTTCATAGCTATAAATGAATCCTGACATGACAATGGAGGTTGAAGGGAAGTAAGCAGAAGTTCTTAAGTTTATTCATATGAAGAAAACAAGGAAACTTACAATCCATATTAAGATTAATCAGCAACAGACATTTTTCCTCCGAAACACAAAATTTGGAGCCAAGCGTTTCTAGAGTGTTTACGCCTCTCCTCTTCCTTTCCTTGTGTTTACCTTCACCGGAAGTATCCTAATCCTCTTGGCAACACGTACAAAATCCCTTTTCACACCAAGAAAAATAACACAAGTTAGGCGTCTGATCTCTGGAATGGATTCAGCTAAAACTACTGTTGACACGTAATGTCTGGCTGGCGAAGGCTTCTTAGTCAAAGAATGATATGCAAGTTTACGACAATATTCATGTCATAAATACAATCTTAAGTAAACAGGGAAAGGATTGGTCCATTTTTTGTCTGATTCCGTTGAGCAAAACACAAGAAGTGGATTTTATTATCATGAGATTAGTATGATCTACCCACAAATGCCATGCATAAACTTGTTATATAGAGTAATTCACAGCCTCAAAGTTAATGAGTACTATAATTTATGGAAACAAACATGTGCAGGAAAAAAAAAGAACAATTAGAACAAGTCAAAGGGTCTAGCTTACTTCCAGTTGAGGTCACCCGCTAGGAGGAGATCATTTTCCAAGTCCTCATAGGCAACGAGGTGACCGGGAATTGCATTTGTTAGATCAAGCTCAGTCTCCGAACCAAGTCCTGAATCGCCACCGTCCACAAACATTTGCCGGAGAGCCCTGGCGAGGCTCTGATAGCTTGCATGCTTATGGAGGCTGATTCGCTGGCAGATCGAACGGCCCTCGAGGACAACAGTAATCGGAGGGACAACGTTGGAGACAAGATCATCGTCCTCAAGGCCAGTAAAGGATTTAGGGTTAGAGCCGATCATGCCCATGAAGGGCTGTTGTTGTTGATGATGACGATGATGATGATGAGAAGAAGGTGGCCTAAGGTTCGTGTTTGGAAGCCTCCTAATCTCTTGCCATCCCCTTTTCAAGGAGTACTCTTGTCTTTGTTGAGGTCCTTGGGGATCATAAGTGGCACTGTTCATGTTCATGTTCATTTTTATCTTGTCCTATCTCTCTCAGTCTCTGATCTCCCACTTGGTATAGGAGCTTGGTCGTTGGTGGTGAAGATAAAGGAGAGTCTAGTCTGAGTGAGAAATTGATAAGGATTTGGGGTATCTTTGGTGGGGTTAAGGGAGAGGAGAGATTTCAAAGAGACCTTAAACCAGAGGTAGCTACTTATAAGCTCTCTACGGTGCTAGTCTATATGTTTGATGTGATCTCGGTAAAAGAGCATATACTAAGAGGTTTTTAGGTGTGTGTGCATGTGTGGGAGAGGGAGAGGGAGCACAAATGTCGGAAGTGTTCAGATTGGTGTCGGAAGCCGGATTGAGCTTTCCTTTCCATTTTCAAGGCAAATTAATTGTAACCGTATTGATCTCTCCTTTCTCCAATAACTAACCTAATTCCAACAAGCCTTGTGGACCAATGGAGTACATATATGTATATGCTCTCCCAAGCATATAAATGTTTCCTCGTTTAATAAAATTGTTTTAAGGGTATTAGAAGTTCGACTTCATGCCATAATGACTTTGTATAATTAGACATTATAACTGGTTCAGCCGGAATCTGACTGAATGGTACGTTGCTGTTCGGATCCATCGACTGATGATCTTCCTGTAGTAATCCGTAGGTGGAATGCACCTGCAAGACAAAAGATGGCACGTCGGGGGTGAGATCCCGATAGGCCCCTCCGACGCTCAAGTTAGAGAGCTGGTA
>JAOQMR010000008.1:1128411-1142288 GCA_027563865.1 Erythroxylum pelleterianum
GGCCTATTGGATTGGACCAGGGCTGGTCGATCGGCCTATGTGAATGGATCTGGGCTGAAGACAGCCGACCCATCCAATAACTATATTAAGCTGATAGGATTTTTTGTCTATTTTCTCTTGTCCTTATCCTGTCTCATAAATCTCAGTCATCTATTTATATAGGTCGTGTATAAATAAATGACTGAGATTTATACGACAAGATAAGAACAGGAGAAAATGGACAGAAAATTGGTCTCGTGTATCAAGGATGTGCCCTTAATTTGGTTATGTGTTATTATAATAATATAGTCCGATTTGTTTATGAAAAGAAATTGCAAGGAAACAATGACTATTTGTTAATGGGGATGGTGATATAATGAGTATATGAAAAGCAGGCACTAAAAAATTGATAAATAAATATTTAATTAAAATGATTTAATAAATGAAAAATAAAAAAAAAAGGTCTCTCTCACCTTCTTGTAAATTGAAACGCTCGGGCCGTGGAGACGACAGCGCTGCGGTCGGCGAACGCATCGCTTGTTTGACTCTCGGAAGTCGGATATGCTTTGGAAGGACGATCTTGCCCCTGCGTACCATCAACATAATCATTTTATTTTTGTAAAGTTATTGCAAATATTTTATCTTTTCCACGTAAGAAAAATTCAGTTATTAATATGAATAAAATATCTTTAAAAGACACATGAAAAAAACACATTCTTTAATATTTATTTGAATTGAAAATTTAATTAATAAATACAAAAAATTATATTAATTAAATACATTATTTAGATGCACAAGCTCCAAATTTTTAAATCACTTGGTGTTGGTGTTTGAAATAAATTTCTTATCACAAGGATTTAGTTAGAATTAGATAATTAGTTAGTAATTCTTTTTTGATTATCTTGATTTCCAATGTGAATCTCACCTATCTATTAAAATTTAAACAATGATTAAAAAATCTAACCGGTTTGACCAGTTCGACTGTAAAAAATTTTGGTCGTTTAATTTTTTTAAATTTTTGGTCTGATTTACTTTAATAATTTTTGTTGTTAAAAACTAATCAGTTTATTAATGAATCAGTCAATTTCATAAACTAATAAGTTTTTATAAACTAAAATTAATTAAATAATTTTTATTTAACAATATCTTTTTTAATTAAATTTCAAATTCTAAGAAGCTATTTCAATAATATTTTAAATCTTTTAATGTTATTCAATCTTTAGCCTGTTTTATAATGATGTAATAACGATTGAACTTTTTAAATCTTAAACCTTTTATCTTATCGGTTTAACTTTTTATTTATTTTTAAAACAGTAAATTTAAATTATGCTTCCAAGTTCCAACACAACCTTTGGTCATGAGCATTCTAAAATAAATGTTTTGGTCAATTATGAACCCATTGGGCCATGTAAATTAGCCCAATGTGAGGGTTTCAACTAAACACCCTAAAACCCTAGAACAAAAAGCTTCCTGTGACCGAATGGTCAATTCGATAGTTATAACAGTCGTGGTTTGACTGTTTATCCCTAAAACCCTACAATTTCTGCGCAGAACAAAAGGATTCCTGTTGCTTGACTCTGCTCCCTCTCTGTCTCTAGATGGCTGTGAGTGGCTTTGTTTCTCTGTTATTTTCTTTCTTCTGTTCATCTTCTCAGTTCTCTAAATGTTCCTTTGCCTTAGGGTTTTGGATTTTCAGTTCAGAATTGGTTGGGTTTACCTTTTTTAAAAAATTTATGAAAATACACGGTAGATTGCGGTGTATTAGTTCTTGAATTGACGACTTTGGTCGATACCATTTTGATATAGGTGAATTTGGGAGCTTTTGAAGCATTTCCTTTGCAGTTTCGTTTTAGGTGCTTGAAGTAATAACAGTTCAAGTTTAGCTTTTTATGTGCAGCTGCATAGATAAACTCATACTTCCTGTCAATCATGCAATGGCATCAATTTTTTTGATTTGATGGTAAACAAAGAACTAATAAGTCTTTCTACGTGGATTGCCACAAGTGTTGTTTCTTACTTGTTCTTTACCATTCTGCATGCTTTTAGCTTATAATATCCTAGTTGCATCATTGACAATTGGGAGCTCAAGTAAGAGATAATGATGCAAGATTTGCTCCAAATTTTTATCAGCATTTGTCTTCACTCTTGTTCCTAGCCTTTAATTGGATATGGGATAGATATGTCGTTTCTTCCTTCTTTTTTGTTTCCTTAAAGAGGGAAAAAGAGGAATATTTTGATACGATGAAATAAATATTATGTGGGTTGCATACCTTTGGGTCTTCTATTGCGTGAAATTTGGGAAAAAAGAACGGAATAAGATGTAATTCAATCCAAAACTGCGAGTTTTCCTGCATCCATTGTCCTGAAGAAATTTGAAAGCTGCCTAAAGGCACATATTATTGCTTTTTAAAGGCATCATTTGTCTGTTATATATTTAGTAATTATTAAAATCAGATTGTTGCATATTAATACATTTCATAACGTTACTGATGTGGAATTGTGCAGACTGTACCTGTTAATCCTAAGCCTTTCTTGAACAACTTGACTGGAAAGACTGTTATTGTAAAACTTAAGTGGGGAATGGAATACAAAGGTAAGCATGCCGTTTGTCTTTTTCCTTTACTTTTGTCCTTTTGTCTATAATGGCTGCTCCATAATTTGCCTTTAAGTTACAAACTTATCTCTTGGTTGCGATACAGGTTTTCTTGCTTCAGTGGATTCGTACATGAACCTGCAGGTATGCCTGAATTCTTTTTTAAATTTGAATCTGGTTAATATGTTCCTTTCGAGTTTTGTCCAATTCATCTGATTAGCATACAGTCTCTACCAATGACATGGTCAAAGGATCATCCTTTTTAGTCTTTTCTATTTTAACTGTTGAATTGTGATGTTCTAAATCATATAACAATTGAAACTGATATACAGCTAGGCAATGCTGAAGAATTTGTTGATGGTCAGTTCAGTGGGAACCTGGGAGAGATTTTAATCAGGTACGAAAACCAAATGCAACAACATGAGCATGCGTCTTGTTCTTGCTCAGGGTTGTTTCTTTGGCGTAAGAATCATGTGCAATGCGTAGATGTTACCCTAATTGCTTAAGTTGGTTGAAAGATTGATCAAACCGAAGATTATCGTTGCTGAAGATGATGGTATCAGTCAATGCCTGTCTTAAATTTTCCTCTTCGTCTGAATAATTGGTTTAACAGTAAAAGAAAGTAGCATGTGTATATATGTGTTCGTAAAATGCAAAACAGAGTTACTAAAGTCTAAAATCAGAATAGATAAGCTCTAGTTAGTCAACTAGCAAGTACCTGTTACAAACAAGTAAATGGAATGATCAAAATTCTGAAATTGAGCGTATGCAGATAGCACAGAATTCAAGTGAAATCATGGAGTCCACACAGGCACACACACGTGTGTGTGTGTGTGTATGTGTGTGTGTGTGTGTATGGATTTTCATGGATCCTTTATTACTTCCATTTTTTTGGGTTAAGATGGGCCAAGTTAAGCTTCCAATTGCAGGCTAGCCCTGTTCTCTTGAACCATAGTATTCAGGTGCCAAAAAAACTTTTGAATAGGCTGATTGGTCTATTCAACATGCTTGAATACTCATAAAAATTTTGATAGGTGCACAATTTTTGCCATTTGACTGATTAATGATGTACCAAAATTTTCACAGATCTGTGAGAAACAGCTTGGGACAATAAGTTCAAGCACAAATGTTGAGAATAGTGTCTCTATTAATACATGCATCTTCTAGAGAGTTCATTTGGGATTGGTTTTGATTGCTAAGTATGATTGAATGGATGAAAACGCACGGTTGATTTAATGCTTTATAATCTTATTTCAAAATTTTGCTTTAGCATCTGACGAGATCCTGCAGAAGATAGGTTGAACCATTACATCTTATGGCCTGCTACATAACTCAAAGTCGCATGTTCAGTAGCATAAATAAGAGTGCTTAAAGATTACATGAAGTCAGTAGAATTCACTCTCTATAATCTCTTGTAGAGTTACAGAATGTTATTTTGCATATAATCCTCAGGTGCAACAACGTTTTGTATCTTCGAGGCGTCCCAGAAGATGAAGACATAGAAGATGCAGACCGGGACTAGCTAGTAGTTTTTATCAAATGTGTAGTGATTGTATCAACAGAACCTTTCAGTTGTCTATTCTTAAAGCTAAACGTGCCGTGTACTTTAACCTGAGCATGAATGTTGTCTAAGCTCAGAATTGCTCTTTTATATTTCCTTGCTCAAGAATTTCCTTAGCCCTTTAACTTTCATTGTTTTGGTTTCAATTTGCCTATGTTTTATTGATGCAGAGCTTATAGTACTAGATTTGTTCTTGTTGTTTGTAGATACTCCATAAATCGAATAACTTAACACAAATCCACAGCATATTAGCTTATGAGCTACCAACCCAGGAGGTAGGTAAACGTGTGGAGACAGTGAGTGGGTCACGAAAAGAAGTGGATGGTATTATCCCCTCCTTTTTTAGCATTCCTACAGCCCAGAGTTTTTAATGTGTGGTCCCTTCTCTAATTATAATCCCTCTATTTACAGGAATTATAATAATTATTTTAAAATTATTTATTAAATAAGTTATTTGATGAATATGCGAGGTCATTCATCTTGTTTTGCTCGGTCGATATCTGGCTTCTTGACATGTCCCCACCACCAATATATTACAGGTAGTTGGTACGGTGTGGTTTTCATTGATGTGTAAACATATGTAACACGCTTGTCGAGTTTGGACCTGACGCTGACTGAACAATGCACAACAGCCATAAGTCGGAGGACGAAGGACAAAGTCACGATCCTGGCAGGTTTCAGCCTCACCAATAAATTTGGAAAAACTCGTTTTTATTTCTTTATTTCCTTTCTCCACCATGACTTGGTTCATTGCTTCCGTTATATAATTTTGTAACATCTACAAACTAGACAAAAGCATAAAGAACAACAATCACGTGTTACTAATTGATGTCGTGACAGATGATTCCTTCCTCAATCTTTTAAGAGCCTCACAATTTTAAGGTTATTTCAATAATGTTTTTAGCCGTTTTAATTTTTAGGAGGCAGGCGTCAGATGCATAAGCAGACAAGTGTCTCTAAAATCACCACACTTTAAGAAAGCTTACAATTTAAACGTCCAACAGTTTATATATAGGAGTGTCTGTCGTCTTGAACCAATTTTGCTGGTTCATACAAATTAAGCGTCTCGTAAACTAAGCCTATTCGTATTACACATATAACTTACAACGATCAAAATATGTAAAGAAAGAATTAAAATGCAAAGGGTAGAAAAAATGTGTGTAAGGACAGCAAGTTCAACCATCACACGGGCAATGGCTTCCATGTAAAGAGCATTGGGAAGGCTTAGTCTCAGAATCCACCTTATCATCAGATTTTTCCGACCACCTTTGTTGCGAACACCTGAGTTGGAGGATCTGTTACCAGACATCACGTAAGTATTTGCCATTCATTTGCAAGCTCTTTACCATGCTCTCAGCCTTGGAGCTGTCCATGGATCCCTGAATCAGGACAAGAAATACCTCAAGTTAATGATACCAAGAAAGAGTACCAAACCAATGCTTTGGTGTTAGTTCATTCGAGCAATAGCCACATTAACATTTCATTGCGTTTAATTTAAATTAAGCAGTCAATACCTGCTCCTGCAAAATAGTATGCAGAGTCCTATGGACATCTTTGGCCATTCCCTTTGCATCACCGCAAACGTACAAGTATGCTCCCTGGGAAATCATTTTCCAGATATACGAGGCCTAGACAAGAGGAAGATACGTACTTAGTGCTTCAATTTACTTGATATATTTAAACCGAAATATTGTATTTGCTGTTCAGGAGGTGGGTGAAAGATAGAGCACCTTCTCCATCATTTTATGTTGCACATATTCCTTGGTAGGTCCCTCGCGTGAGAAGGCAAGAACAAGCTCAGAAAGTGCACCACTTTCTACAAAGTTGTTGAGCTCATCTTCATATATGAAATCCTGAGAAAAGTGAATATGTAAAAATTTGATTGCGAAAATTATGAATCCACCAACCTAGGAACATTCTTGACATCATTCAGGGCTTACCATTTTACGATTCCTGCAACCAAAGAACAGGATAGAGGATCCAAGTTCCACTCCATCTTCTTTTAGGGCTAATCTTTCCTATAAAAGGAAAAGGAATTTAATTAGATTGTGTACTTCAATGCGGTAGAAATTGGAATAAGAAGAAAAAAACTAGTAGAAGTGTGTTAATAGAAACCTGTAAGAAACCCCTGAAAGGAGCCAACCCAGTTCCAGGGCCAATCATAATAATTGGGACTTTAGCATCCGTAGGAAGTTTGAAGTTTGACTGCCGAACAAAAATGGGCGCCCAACTGCATTTTAGGCTCTCCTCTAGAGACTCAGAGTTCTGTGGGTAAAATAAGTGGGGAGAAACAGAGAGCAGATAGTTAATTGCTGCGAAAAACGAATGAAGATGCACTGTACTGATGATAGCTTTTTTGTTTCCCTCTAAAGCAAGCTGCTATCAAAAATTTAATCGAAGCCATTGCTTTATAGGTTTTTCTGGACCAAAGATACATGTTTCCCTACAGTTCTCTAGCTTCAGGGATCTTCTACGATATCCTAAATGAAGAACTATGAAACAAATAACAAATTCAAATAACTACCTTCATCCAAGTTGAGCATACTCCTTTGTGAACCCGTCCAGTAGGCATTTTGTCAAGAACCAAGGCACATGTAACATGAATTCTAGACGGTGCCATCCTGACATAATGGAAAGATAAATAGTAAGAACACAGATTTGAGCTGAAAATAAAATCACTTGGCCGCCAGACCGTGTAGCAGAAAACTGTAACTTTTACTAAGATGATTACCTTGGAGAGGATGAGATAGAGTAGTATCTAGGTTGCAGGCGTGGGGCAACAGCAGCAAAGAATACACCAAGTGGAGGTCTTGCTGATGGAAATTCAGCCATAACCTCAAGGAGGCTTCTCTGACTAGCAACAACCCATTGTGAATATTCATCCTGTATTTGAGAACACCCAAAGTTAGGTATTGAAATGTTATAAATATTAGCAAAAGATTTAGACAAGTATTCAAATAAATGACAACCTTTCCAGCAGGGGATGCAAGATGCCTTAATCGATCAGCTTCTGATGGATCAGTAGCATGAGCTGCTAAAGCCATAAGAACAGACTGAAACAAAGGCATAGGAAGAGGACACATCAGACAAAAAATCATTGAAGGAAGGGAGCGTATACATGATGCATACAGTGAAAAACAATTAACCTTCTTGGGAGAACTCAAAAGATCAGCATATCTCGCCAAAGCAGCTCGTAAAGTGCATGGCGGAAAAGCAGGTGGCAAAGAGCTTCCAGATAGGGGTGTGCCATCCTCTTTGTCAGCATGAATAGAGAAATATGTATCTGGAGACAATCCTAACAACTGCACTGCCTCCTCAATTGTTTCATCAAGATTCTCACAGAAAACACCAACATGGTCCCCAGTATCATATCTGAGAGATAAGTCCAAGAAAAATTATCATATATCATCACTACATTTCTTTCCTGAAACTTTTGGTTATAACATGTGAACCTACTAATTGAAAAAAAACTTACGAAAGACCAGTGCCAGCTATGTCGAACTCCAAGTGGGTGCAAGAGCGATCAGATGCAGGAGTATGAAGCTCCTTTCTTACAGCAACATTTGACCTTAATGGTAAGAAATATACGTTTTATATTGCATGGAGAACAAATATCACATACGCAATGGAGGAGGAGGAACAAAAGTAATAACTAAACGGCAACAGGGAATTATTTGGCAGTTATAGTATACCTGCAAGGATTGTGAGCATCATGGACAGTATGTCCATTTGCACTACTCCAGGTTTTGTCTTCAACAGGTGCATCCTCAGGATCATAGAATACAACACGATATTCCAACACTGCAGCAGTGTAGGGTGTAGAAACGGTTGTTGCATCACCCCCATCAAGAAGTAACTGATTCAACTCAGGCCACACCGACTCTCTCCTGCAATAACAAGTAGCAAAGGACACGAAAAAGAAATTGAGATCTCTGTATAAGATAGCCTGATCTGTTAATTTAGAGTAGAGACCGAGCCAACATACCATGCACTAAAATCATCTTCAATACATTGGTCATCATCACCAAGGCCAACTGGGACAAGGCGCTTCCCACCTACAGATGCAAAGAGAAAAGTCTGATAACGGAAACCAGATCAAACTGAATTATGACGAGCTACATGCGTTCATAAATACAGGTACCAGCTTCAGGTACTCAAACATGTAGGCCATGTTACAAGGGTTCATTCTTTGTATGAGTGGTGTCAATAGGGTGGTATACTTGTGAATTGCCTAAACTTATTGTTTTGCTTTATGCATCACTTACTAAAACATAACATAGCAAAAATTTTAAAGAAAAGGTTGCATCCACTAAAGGAATGCCATGTGTGGAGGATCACAAGAACCTTTTTTTCTTTCTCTCGGAAAACAATGCAAAGCCATCATTGGATGCATTTACAAATTGAAGCCTGTACCATATTCAAATATCAAATGATTATATTGGAGGTAATCTGCGTTCTCTTGCATGTATTGTAAATTGCCTGATTGGCATCACCAATCAATAAAAGTAAGTCATCTACCATGCGTGTCCAGTGTCAATATTCACCAGTAACTGTATGGCATACTGAATCATGTTACTCATTTCTAGGACCCACCAAATTGAAAAGCCTAACTTTCTGCTTTAAGAAAAGTAATGCCTTGAAGTGTAGACAAACTCAAAACAAGCAAATTAAGATGCAAGATTTTCCGAAAAGGAGTGAGAGGAGAAGCAAAAAGAATACCCTGCTTAGCGAGCATATCATCCACCACTTTAGCAATCTGAATTTGAATTCAAAAACACACAAATTAGTTAGTATCTAACTAATAAACTGGAAAGAAACAAAACGGCCTTCGTAATAATTCCTAAAGTAAAAGAGAAATAATTATCTCATAATAGTTCATCATCTACCTTATTAAAATGCTCATACTGCCTGTTCCCAAGTCCAAACACTCCATACTTAAGGTTCTGAAGCCATTCCCCTTTCTCTTCTCCCTATATCCAGATTGGTATAAGGGATAAGCTTGCAAAACCCAAAACCATAAACAATCGAAATTAACATTTAGGTGCACATTCAAAATTTACCTCTGTAAACCATTTATAGAACCTCGCCGCGTTATCTGTTGGCTCACCATCTCCATACCTACACCGCCCACCACCAAAAATAAATCAGCGAAAGATGTAAGAAAAGGCAAGAATAAAAGAAGCACATCAATATACCCACGTGGCTAAGAAAAAGAAAGCCAATGATTCTTTCTTAAATTTCTCCTCGTATTCATCATCATCGCCGGCATAATCATCCTGATACAGAGAAAACAATCCCCAAATCAACACTTGAATTGGTAAAAAGTATAGCAATAAAAATGAACCTAGAAAAATGAGAAGAAAAAGATGGAATCTTTAGATGGAAAACAAGAAGAATTATGAAATAAAAAGGTCCTACATACCAAATCGACAACTTTAAAAACAGCCTTATCATATCGTGCTTTTGCCTCCTCAACTAAAGCCTGTGAATTCAAGCAAAACCAAGAGAAAAAGAAACAGTCAACCACCCAATTCAACCATGTTAAGCAAGAAATGACATGAATTGCGAGCATATATTCAACCACATGAGCAACCAAACCAACCTTGGCAAATCCTTCTGCAGTACCAGTCTGAGTACCAAAGAAGATGGTAACTTTCTTCTTGCCATCGTCAAGCTCGGTGTCCAGCTCTTTAGCAGCCACCCGCTTTGGAACCTCAACAACCTTAGCTTTCTGTCCATTGGACCTTCTCCAAATCAGTACCACAACGCATCCGATCAAAACTGCGATCGAGGTCGTCAATATCATCACAAACTCTCTGTTCTCGAAGATCAAGGTGGAAACTTCACCAGCACCGGACTCAGCTGACACGTTGGCCGGGTCAACCTTGCCCTTGATAATCGCCGACATGAAATCAAGCGGCGAAACTTTCATTGGAGTATCAGAAGATTGCATCTTTGTACCACCAAACAACAAAAACCCCACAAACAAAACAGCCAAAAGCAGAGATCTTTCCAGAGAAACCAACAAAGGGTAGTCTCTCGAGAGAGCTCTTAGGAATTGGGTGCTTTTTTGTTTGGTGGTTGGTGTGGTGTAGGTAGGGTGGTGCGTCCTGAGAGAGTAGGAAGGAATATGAGGGACGGTTAATAAAGAGGTGAGGGGTCGTGAAGGTTGGAGGAACTGGGGAGGCAAGGTAACGCCTACCAAACCAGACTAGTCAAAGTCACCTACCACACATGAACTCGTAACATAACTCTTTTTGTCTTGGATTTTAACCATGGTTACGGATGCCTGTTTTTGGCCCTTTGGTTGTTCTGTTTTATTACATATTTCTATATTAACTTCTGGGAACTGGGGAGTGTTCCTATCAAAACACCCCACTTTCTCGGTTATACTACGTTCAAAGCATGTTTTGCATGTGATAGAGCATTACATTTCACACATGATCAAGCCTTTTCTTATTTATGGGACCTTAGCATTACAAAGTCAGAAGGAGAATTTTGTTGCTATCAATATTTTCAAAATCGGACCTAAAAAAGGGTTTAGGATTTAAAGATTTAATAAGATTAAATAATCTAAACTATGATATGATTTAAAAATATTAGTCTTATCTATAGAATAATTTAAATTATTAAGTAAAAATATTTATTTATTTTAATTTATAAAAATTTATTAATTTACGACTATTACTATTTTTATTGTTGTTATTATTATTACCGTTCCTTTATCTCTTTTTCTTCTTCTATCTTTTTATTGGGTTATTTGAAAACAATCTTGAGCTCTCCGGATCTCACATATCAGTAATATTCATACCGGATATTGTTATTGTATATATCTCTTATAATTGTTCAATTCATCTAATTTTTTGATTAAATATATTTACCTTCTTAAATATATGTTAGTGTAATCAACTAAAATATAAAAATGTATTATTTTGTTATTTAAATATTAAAATAAACGGAATGATTAATAAATTTCAAATGTTGATAATAATAATAATAATAAATCTCTTATTATGGATTAAATATATCCAAACGAACCCTGAAGGAAAGAAAAAAATAATAAGGAAGTCTTTTATAAATAGTTAATGCGGCAAAAAGGAACCCACCCCAACCCTTGACTTTTGCCTTAATTTAGCTTACATAGTTTGACCTTGTTGCCTCTCTTGTTGATCGGCTTACATCTAACCGGTATTGCATCGTACATAGATTTCCACACAATACTGCGTGACTCTAATGCGCCGCCGAAATGGGCGATCTTTTGACGGTGGGGGCGTGCTCCGACGAGCTATCAAAATCATTTTAAAACCACATTTCCATGTTGAGCTTGACTGCTACTTGAACATATATGTTTTCAAACCTGCAATAATGTACACGAGCTTTATTAATTCTTAGTCAAGCGAGCACGGTTTGAATAGACCAAACTTAAGCTAATATAGCCAGGTTTCTCCTGGGTTCAATCGTCATTGCTCCAAGTTTTCAACTATCTTCTTGTATGAGCATCATCAACCACTAAATAAATTCCTCTTCTTCTTCGTAAAATCTTCCTCTCTACGCATGAATAGGGCGACACAACTTTTACTGGACCATGTGGTTTACTAAAACTCGAATTACTTCAATGGCATTATCATAGCAAAGTAATGTTCAAAAGCGTTACCTAACTCACTTCTAAATGCTATCTTAAGAAAAAGAGGTTTACTCATTATTATAAATTCTTGAATGCTTTTATAGTTGTCGGATGTGGGATTCCTGACACACCCCCCTCAGTCTAACATATTGGGCAAAGGGATATAACCGGGCACCACCTCAAACCATCGAAACAAACTGGCTCTGATACCATGTTAGAATTGCCTAACTCACCCCAAAAGATAGCTCAAGAGTCAAGAGAGAAAGATTTGCAAACTATTATAAATTGTTAAATGCCCTTAATTATACTTGTTCAGTGTGAGATTCTTGACACACCCCCTCAGTCCAGAGCAGTACTGGACATCTGATGGACATATTAGGCAAAGGGACATAACCGGGCACCGCCCCAAACCATCAAGAAAAACTAGCTCTAATATCATGTTAGAAAGTGTCTAACTCACCCCCAAAAGCTAGCTCAAGAGGGGGAGGTTTGCACACTATTATAAACTCTTGAATGCCTTTATAGTTGTCCGATGTGAGATTCCTAACACATCCCCCTCAGTCCAGAGCAGGACTGGACATCTGATTGACATATTAGACAAAGGGACATAACCGGGCACCGCCCCAAACTATCGAAACAAACTGACTCTGATACCATGTCATAACTACCTAACTTAAATGACAAAAAGGAATACAACTATACAAGCGACTTCCAAGCATTTTAAGTCACCAAATCTATGTATTACCAGACGAGCACATCATTATTCAAACGATGTATTGATTCCAAATAAGAAATTTCCTTTCACCACTCTGCTATTTCTCAGGAACAAGAACGTTAGGTGTTGGATATTGTATTACATAGTTTAGATATACTTTTTATTATTATAAGTGAACACGATCGGGTTGTTGTACAAATTAAAATGAGGCATTGTCTTCGGCCAAATTCAGGTCCAGCCAGTGAGGCTCCAGCTTCCACCACGAATTGGAGGAGAAACCAGGCTCATAAGCAACTGATGAGCGAAGACAACCCATGTGGGGTTTACAACTTTAAAGCACTACTTCTTGGACTTGAATTGCGAAACGTGGAGAAAATCTGTTCACTTCAGCCTAACATCATAATAAATTCTTCACCAATATAAAGCCACGTCATATTTAATTCAATTACCATACACCCACACTTTATATTTGATTAAATGTTAAGTAAGAAAATTATTATTTTTAATTTTAACAAAATTGATGTAACGCTTTCAATAATATGTGACGGTATAGTAAATAACTTGTTCCTTCTTCTTAAATTATCTTGTTAACAATAAATTAAAACCATAAGGATAAATGTTCGAATCACGAAAAAAAAACTTTATTTGTAAAAATTACAAAAGCCAGACATTGAAGCTTTGGTGAGCGAATCGTTTGGTGAGCGGATGGCGTGTCTGGAGAAAACTTTTGAGTAATATGATAGAGCATCAAATCTCTGTCAATCCTCTTGCTTTTTTGTCTCGCGAAGGTTATGTGTTCATTTTTTACTAGGTTTGTAAATTGGCAGTTCTTTTTTAAGATTGAATAAGAGGTATGTAAATATTGATTTCCTTCTTTTTTGGCGCTTTCACTCTCTCTTCCTTCTTCGCAGCATCCTCTTTTCGGGTATGGTTATTGATTAATCAGTCTCTTATGTTTTAGTATTTTATGGGTTTTGTTGGGTTTTTTAAATTTTCTATTTTTTATAGTTTTTTCTTTTGCTTTTGTTATTAGTTTCTCTGTGTTTAATACTATTTGGGCCTGATTATATCGATCTCTTTGCATATGATATTGATGGGTTTATGTCAAGATTGAATTTTCATGCTTATTGATCTTATGGTTTCAGACGTCTTGTATTTCTACATATTGAGTCAAAGTTGAATTATTTGATGCTTTTTTTTTGTAAGGTAAAAGTGAGCAAAACTTACAAATACAGCAAACTATCTAACATAAAAAAAAACGCCTATTAAATCATGCTCAAGCCATCTATCTGTTAACACTAGTATAGAAAGCTGGAGAACAATCGACTTCTTATTGATAAACTGGGTGGCTATTAAATAGCCTTACAAGTAACAGAAAAGATTCATCCACGTGGTAATAGAATCC